>MU677103.1:194401-214053 GCA_026770625.1 Nicotiana glauca | reverse complement strand
AATAATACCTGTGATGACAGAATCGGAGGCAACCGCCTCGGTGCGAGCAGGAATGTAATAATATCTGGCCCGACCCCTCTCACGAGGGCGACCTCTATCTCCCCAACCTCCGCCCCTGGCTGGCTAGTCAGGTGGGGCAGCAGTGGGAGCTGGAACCATAGCCTGAGAACTTTGAGAAGCACGTTGTGGCTGAGCAGTCTGTGAAGATGCACCCCTACCAAGTCTAGGGCAGTCCCTAACCACGTGATGTGTATCGCCACACTCAAAGCAAGCTCTGGGAGGACGTGGTGGATGTGACTGACTGGAGCTAGGTCCGCTGGACTGACCTCTCGAGGTACCCCGTGCAGGAGGCGTGCTAGAAACTGGAAGCATAAGGCTCTTGAGGTGCTGGTGGAGCTGGAGTACTACCGGCTGCTGGCAAGGCTGAATGAACAGGGCGACCAGAATAACCCCTACCATAACGACCGGCTAATGAAGTACGAGCACCAGAGTAGTGACCCGACTCTCGATACCTCTTGCCCTCCCTCTCCCCTCGCTCCCTGGCGAGCATGCCCTCAATCTGCCTAGAAATGCTCACTACCTGCTGGTAAGGAATATCCATCTCTAACTCTCGATCCATGCTGGACCGGATGGGCAAAATAAGACCCTCGATAAACCTCCGAACTCTCTCCCGAACTGTGGCGACCAAAGCCGGTGCATGTCTGGCCAACCTGGTGTAACAGATGGCATACTTTGAGACTGTCATAGCACCCTGGTGCAAACGCTCAAACTCCGCGCGCCATGAATCCCTGAGGCTCTGGGGAACAAACTCCCTCATAAACATGTCTGAGAACTGGGTCCAAGTTAGTGAGGCAGACTTGACTGGACTGTCTAACTCATAAGTACACCACCAATCATAGGCGACTCCCCGAAGATGAAAGGCGGTGAAAGAAACCCCACTAGACTCCACTATGCCCATAGTACGAAGAATGCGATGACACTCCTCCAAGAATCCCAAGGCATCATCTGAAGCTAGGCCACTGAACACCGGGGGATCATATTTCTTGAACCTCTCTAGCCTACGCTGCTCGTCCTCTGAGACAACTGATCCATCCCTGGATTGCACTAGTGCTGCAGGCGGTATAGGAAGAACCTCTGGAACCTGCTCCATCGGCACTCTCTGCTCAGGAGTGCTGGCTGCGGGAGTCTGGGCCCCTCCCCCGGCCTGAGATGTGGCTGCAGCGAGGGGAAGCAACCCCGCCTGAGCTAAAGTAGTGTACATGCTCATGAACTGAGCCAGGGTCTCCTGGAGCGCTGGAGTAGAAGTAGCTGTAGTAGGTGTACCAGGTGCCTGTGCTCCAATTGGATCTGTTGGTGGTACCTCAGCAGCAGCGTGCGCGGGTGCTGTGGCTGCACCTCGGGCGCGTCCTCGACCTCTACCCCGGCCCCGGACTCTGACGGCGCCAGCAGGGGGCGCGGGTGCCTGGTCCTCTCGTGTAGCACGTGTCCTCACCATATATGAGAGAATAGAAGACATTAGTTTAGAATCGGTGTCAAAATATCGCACGACAAGGAATTCAAAAGAAATGAAGATTTTCCGAAACAGTTACATATCCTCTCGTAGATAAATACGGACGTCTCCGTACCAATCAGTGAGACTCTAATAAACCGGCCTGTGTTCCGTGACTCCTATGAACCTAGAGCTCTGATACCAACTTGTCACGACCCTAGTTCACCAATTGTGAACACGTCATGACGGCACCTAGCCTTCACGGCTAAGTAAGACTAACACATTGCGGAAGTAACAACATTTACAAAATTTATAATCAAAAGCTAAGTACGTGAGTAATGTATACAGTTGCCGCCTGGCGCATACACTTTAATACCTTAAATTTTGAAACCATCACAAAGACCTAAAATCCCACGGGCAACACAGGCTAAGAATAATACATAACACTGCTCTAGAGCATTCGGAAAGTCTATAACAAGGAAGAACAGAATAGCATCTAGCTAACTAAAAGGTAGAGTGAGAGAGAGACTCTCCGGTCTGCGGACACGACAGATATACCTCAAGTCTCCGAAATGCTCCCTGCAGCTACTGATAATGCGCCTGCGTAGAGGTACCTGGATCTGCACATGTAAAACATGCGCAAAAGAGGCGTGAGTACACCACATCGGTACTCAGTAAGTGCCAAGCCTAACCTCGGTTGGGTAGTAACGAGGAAAGGTCAGGGCCCTACTGAGGCAAAAATAATATAGCAGCAAAGATATTAACAGTGTAGAAATCCAACGAAACTAATGAACCCAGCAGTGTAATAAGACAGCTCAATGAAATAATAATACTACAAAGACAGAACAGAAACGCAGAGTAAACACATCTAAATTGAAACAAGAATGCCAACGAGGGTCTCCCAGGATACCGTCCTGTAGCCCTTTCCTCAACTGTCCAATGGATCCCTTGGGATACCGTTCCATCGTCCAACTCTCATACCAATATCAAAGGATCTCTCGGGATACCGTCCCGTAGTCCAATCATCAGTGTGCAGGGGATCTCCCGGGATACCGTCCCGTAGTCCCAAAATAAAAGTGCTGGGGATCTCCAGGGATACCGTCCCGTAGTCCCAAAATAAAAATGTAGGGGGATCTCCCGGGAATCGAACCCGTAGTCCCAAAGTAAACAAACAAGGCGGGAACTCCCGGAATCCCACATTCGTAGTCCCAATATAAATGCGCAACCAAAATCAGAGAAATATTCAGAAATTGAAGTACAATACAAGGCAACAAATAATACTGGCCTAACATGCTCCACGTAATCACGGTTAAGGCATTAAGCAATTAGGCAATTTTAATCAATTATTCATGCTCTTCTACACTAGCACAGGCTATAATAGCAAGTAGGATAAAGCAAATATGAAAGAAAATCCAGTTCGAGTATTTAATTAAAAATTCGTGTTTCAACAATTAGCTCAAGTACGCGCTCGTCACCTCACATACAAGGCATCCAATTACCAATTATCACATCCTAAGGGACGAAGTCCCCCACACAAGGTTAGGCAAGCCACTTACCTCGAACCGGTACAAAATCAACTGAGGAACGATGCCTTTGCCACGAGTATCCGACTCCAAATGGCCCAAATCTATTCAATTCAATTACATATCGTAAATAATATTGTAAACAACTGATTCCACTATAAAAATTAAAGCTAGGGCGCGAAAGTAGGTAAAATAACCAAAATGCCCCTCCAGCAAACGTCTCGAAATCGAATAATTTTTGCATTTTCAGAACCCTCGTATTCTCACGAGTCTAACCGTATAATAATCTCCCAAATCGAAGGTCAAATGCCCCCCTCAAAACACAATAATTAAGTCTAAGAAGTTCCATCCATTTTTCCCAATTTTAGACCTTGAATTTGAATTCTAATGATTGATTTAACTAGGAAATGATGAAATATAACTAGAAAAGATCAAAGCAACTTTACCCAATGATCTTCTCTTCAAAATCCACTCAAAATCGCCTTCTCCCGAGCTCTCAATTGATTTTTACACTTTTGAAATAAACCCTCGGATTTTCCCTTTAACAGAACAGTGGTTTCTACTTTTGCGGCCCAGGGACCGCTTCTGCAGTCACGCTTTTGCGGAAGAATCAACGTCTTTTGCTGTTCAACTAATGGGATCAAAGTCCGCTTCTGCGGACCAGTAACCGCATTTGCAGTTCCGCTTATGCGGAAAGGAGACTGCTTTTGCGGTTCTCCTGAGGTGGGGCCAATTCCACTTATGCGGTGACATAGCCGCTTATGCGGAGCCGCTTCTACGGTTCCCGAGCCGCAGAAGCGGAAATACCAGAAGAAATAATATCAGCTGCAACCAAACTTAGAAATTTACCCCGTTAGCCATTCGAAATCATCCCTAGGCCCCCAGGACCTCAACCAAAAGCACCAATACCACTTAATACCTTATTTGAACTTGTACCAATCCTCAAAACATCTCAAACAACACTGGAAACCAGATTAAATCAAGGATTCAATCCTAAGAACTTCAAATTCATCCAAAATACGCTTTCGATCAAAAACCTAACCAATCCTCATCCGAATGACCTGAAATTTTGCACACACATCCCAAATGACATGACGGGGCTACAGCAACTTCCGAAATTCAAATCCGACCCTCAGATCACAAACTCACTATCGGACCGGAAACTTCAAAAACTCAAACTTCGGCATTTCAAGCCTAAATGAGCTACGAACCTCCAAATTACATTCCGAACACGCTCCCAACCTCGAAATCTCCTAACGGAGCTAACGGAACCATCGGATTTCCATTCCGAGGTCGTCTTCACATTGTTCCAACTACAGACTTAGTATCCCAAAACACTCCGAATCCTAATACCGAACGTCCCAGCAAACCAAAATAGCTGAAATGAGCTGGGGGAAAGCAGTTAATGGGGGATCGGGGCGTAAATTCCAAAAACGACCGACCGGGTCATTACAAGGATCAATTTGGAAGGTAAAATACCACGAATGGTTGGCTAATGCAATGGTGGTCTCCAAAAAAGTAAATAAATTAAGAATGTGCGTAGATTATAAAGACTTAAACAAAGAATGCCCCTAAGACTCATTCTCATTGCCTAACATCGATCGCTTGATCGATGCCACGGCTAGCCACGAAACCCTCACTTTTCTCGATGCCTATTCTGGGTATAACCAAATTCAAATAAACCCAGAAGACAGGGAAAAGACTTCATTCATCACGAAGTACGATACGTACTGTTACAACGTAATGCTCTTCGGGCCAAAAAAACGCAGGGCTACGTATCAACGCCTAGTTAATAAGATGTTCGAACATCAAATAGGCCAATCTATGGAAGTTTACATTTATGACATGCTAGTTAAGTACCTGCGTGCAGAGGACCATTTGACTCATTTGCAGAAAACATTCGATATCCTTAGAAGTTATAACATGAAGCTTAACTCTGATAAGTGTGCCTTCGGAATAACATCGGGCAAATTTTTAGGATTCATGGTGTCAAATAGGGGGATCGAGATCAATCCCGACAAAATCAAGACCATTGAAAAAATCACACTGGTGAACAATGTGAAGGTCGTGCAACGGCTGACCGGGCGGATAGCGGCCTTAGGCCGATTCATCTCAATATCGTCAAATTAGAGTCATCATTTCTTCTCCTTGCTAAAAAAGATAAACAACTTTGAGTGGATCCGGAGTACCAGCACGCTTTAGAGGAGTTAAAGCGATATATCTCGAGCCCGCCTTTTCTCCACACCCTGAAAAAAGATGAAACGTTATAATTGTATCTAGTCGTATCCGAAATAGCGGTAAGTGGTGTGTTAGTTCGGGAAGAGCAAGGTACGCAATTCCCTATTTATTACCTAAGTCGGACTCTAGGAGATGCTGAAACCAGGTATCCCCAATTCAAAAATTAGCTCTTGCATTAATAAGTGCATCTCGAAAATTAAAACCTTATTTTCAATGCCACCGTATATGTGTTTTAACAACATACCCTCTTCGAAATATCTCAAACAAGTCTGAATTATCATGCAGATTGGCCAAATTGGACATTGAGCTCGGGGGGTATGATATCGAATATCAACCTCGGACGGCTATCAAGTCCTAAATTTTGGCAGACTTTGTAGCTTATTTTACGCCTACCCTCATGCCCGAGGTAGAGCAAGAAATCTTTCTAGAAACAAGCACATTATCGGGGGTATGTACCCTATTCACCGACGGTGCCTCGAACGTAAAAGGATCCAGGCTCAGAATCATTCTGAAACCGCCAACGGGCGGCATGATAAGGCAATCTATAAAAACTCCGAAATTCACACGAGGTCGAGTATGAGGCTATAATTGCAGGTCTCAAGTTGGCCAAGAGCCTAGGAGCAGAAGTTGTCGAAGTAAAATGCAACTCCCTCTTGGTAGTTAACCAAGTGAACGGGAGCTTTGGGGTCCGAGAAGATAGGATGCAAAGATACTTAGACGAACTTCAGGTCATATTGCATCTTCAAATAATGGACTCTGGTCCACATTCCCCGAGACCAGAACAGCGAGGCTGATACACTCGCCAACCTGGGGTCTTCCATCAAAGAAGATGACATACTCCCACGGACTGTTGTTCAGCTATCTAAGTTAGTGATTGAAGAAGGGCACACTGATATCAATTCGACAAGTGTAACATGGGATTGGAGGAATAAATACATCGACTATTTGAAAAATGGGAAGTTGCCCACAGATCCAAAGGATTCGAGGGCCCTCCGAGCCAAAGCAGCTTGATTTTCACTCGAAGAGAATGAAACACTATATAGAAGGACCTTCGACGAACCTCTAGCAGTATTCTTGGGACCAGGAGACACCGATTATGTACTTTAAAAAATCCACGAAACTTGCAGAAACTATTCCGGCGCCGATTCTTTGGTTCGAAAGGTAATCAGGGTAGGCTACTATTGGGACAACATGGAGAAGGACACCAAGGAATTCGTTCAAAGATGTGAAAAGTGCCAAAGGTTTGCGCCGATGATCAACCAACCCGGTGAACAACTACATTCAGTCTTATCACCATGGCTGTTCATCAAATGGGGGATGGCCATCGTCAGCCCCTTAGCAACGACACCAGGTAAAGCCAGATTTATTCTATTTATGACTAATTATTTCTCGAAATGAGTGCAAGCACAGGCCTTCGAAAAGATAAGGGAAGAAGAAGTCACTGACATCATTTGGGATCATGTCATATGCCGATTCGGGATCCCCTTCGAGATTTCATGCGATAATGGGAAGCAGTTCATAGGCAGCAAAGTGACAAAATTCCTCGAAGATCATATAATCAAGAGAATCCTATGAATGCCCTATCAACCAAATGCAAACGGAAAAGCCGAGTCCCCGAACAATACCAACATCCAAAACATGAAGAATAGGTTAGAAAATGCGATAAGGAAAATGGATAGAGGTGTTGCCCGAAGTATTATGGGTATACCGAATAACTTCGAAGTCAAGCACATGAGAGACACTGTTCTCTTTGGTATACAGTTCCAAGGCTCTTATACGATCGAGGTCGGAGAGCCAAGCGCCAGATTTTGGCATGCCACTGATGACTCGAACAACGAGGCCATGACTATAGCCCTCGAGCTATTAGATGAAAAGCGAGAGGTTGTACTAGTTCGAATGGCCCCCCAAAAATAGAGGGATCAAGAGATATTATAACAGGACAACGAACCTCCGACACTTCGGAGCCGATGACTTAGTCCTAAGGAAAGTCACCCTCAATACTCAAAACCCAAATGAAGGGAAGCTAGGCCCGAGCTGGGAAGGACCGTACCGCATCCTCGGAGTAGTAGGCAAAGGGGCTTACAAACTTGGCAGCATGGAAGGCGAGCAACTTCCAAGCAACTGGAACATATCGATGCTCAAACATTATTATTGCTAAGGTATAACCTTCTCCCTTTTTTGCTTTATAACTCACATTAATTTCTTATAGGTGTTCGATGAAAAAATGCCGAAGCACCCTTCGACTCGAAAACCTTGGGTTGTAAAGCATGTGCCACACTCTTTTTTCCTTCGATCAGGTTTTATCCCAAATGGGTTTTACCGAAGAGGTTTTTAACGAGGCAACATCCACATGCTACCCAAGGAGAACTCATCGAGTATTCGAGGCTTCCATTCAGTCAACCCAAAATACTATGGGGCATCACCCTGGGAGGTCACCTCTTCAAAGAACTAAAACTATACCTATGAGGACCTCGATAGGAGAATGATGCAGTGGGCCAATCGATCAGATGAACCGTCTCCATGTAAAATAATTGGGTCTCCGAAGGCAAAAAACATGTATGCATATACAAATTAATTGAGGAATCCCCCTTTTGCTTATCAAAATATGTTGTGCATCAATGAAGTTCACTACTTTCTCATAAGACGGCTCAAGGGACGAAAACTCTCAAACACTCGGGGACTGTCATCAACAGTCAGTTCATCGGGCCAATGAAAACTCGAACTCATAAGACCTCAATCAGGCAACTTAGAGCTCATAAGCCCTCAGTGAGGCAACATCAAATTTATAAGAACTTAAAAAGGCATAACCCAAATATTAAGGTCAAGGCTATATATTGAACTTATAAAACCCCTAAAAAGGCATACTTTCGATATAGACGCCAAGGTCAACACATACGGGGACTAAAGGCTACGATGAAACATAAAGACTACGGTCGAACTAAAGGTTATGGCCGAACTAATGCAACTTAGAGACGTCTGACTGTCGCTATAAACAAAAAGCCTCCAAATACTTCGAAAATACTTCCAAAAGGAACCGGTTAATCGGACTACCCTCGGCATAAGCAAAAGAGCTTCAATAATATCAGCTCCGAACAATATAAAGGCTTCGAAAACATTCATCCTTCGATAAAAAGGTTTCAAAAACACAACCTTCGAGCGAACCTCCGGAGGTAAACAACTATCGTCACATATCGACTCATAATCGAGGTTCTTGTTTGATCCATCGAAGAGTCGGACGAACATAAAACATACCAAGGCATAATAAAAACTTCAAAAGTCTTTAGCCTAAATAAGGGAAACCTATAGCCATATTAGAGGTCGCATCAACCCAATCTAGAAAGAGCCTAAGGGCCAATGTGTAAGAGCCTAAGGGCCAGCCTAAAGAGCCTAAGGGACAATGCATAAGAGCCTAAGGGCCAGCATAAAAGAGCCCAAGGGGTACCCGAGTTCGAGCAAGCTCTCAATAGGGGACTATTAATAAAGCCTCAGGGCTATATTTGTTCCAAGTTAGAGCAAACGCTCACTCAATTATTAAGCTCAAAGGCTGCCCGAGTTCGAGTCACGCCTCACTCGGGGACTATCTATAAAACCTTAAGACTATCATTATTTTAAGTTCCTCCAAATCTTCGCTCAAGTAAGGGCTACCCGAGCCCGAACGAACCCTCACTCATTGACTTTTGGAAAACGCCTAAAATCTATCCTGATTTTCAGATAACAAGCGAACGCTCACCCAGTTGCTGAGTCCAAAGGCTACCTGAGTTCGAGAAAATTCTCACTCGGAGACTATCAACAAAGCCTAAAAGGGCTAGATTTATTTTAAAAATTGAGACTCGGCTCCTAATCAATTAAAAACCTAAGGGTTTATTATGCACCGGGTTTAGTACCAAAGGTAACAGTTAGAATTACATACTTGGAATCAACACAAATCAAAGGCACAATAAAGAAATCCTTATATTTAAAAGACTTATTTACAAGAGTCCCTAAGAGAAGGGGACAAATAAAAGCCTAGTCTGCCATCGGGGTCACTTGACCCGACGGAGCTTCCTCAAAAGTTGTGCCCTCAACAGTTTGGTTCTCGATCCTTGACAAATCAACGGTCTCCTCATCGGGGATTTCCCCTTCACCTTCATCTCCCTCAGACTCACTGGTCGAACCACTGACTGAACCATCGTCAGTAGAAAGCAGAGCTTCCAACTCTTCCTCTAAGGCCTTCACCCTCTTGATCTCAACAGATAAATCAATGCCCCCTGCGTATATATCCTCGAGATCCTGTCTCCGAGACTTCAATCGGATAAGCTCTAGGGCTAGGGTCAGTCCAAGCTCAGCCTCTTCTGATACCTTCTTGGCTCGAGCATTTGCAGCATCAGCATCCTTTCGATACGAGGACATGAGCGCATCAGATTCAAATTTGGCTACAGATAGCGCGTCGACCGATTCGACATAGAGATCCTTATACTTACTACTATCTGCCCTCGCGTCTCAAAGATGATTCTTGACCGAGGTTAACCTCTCTCGAAGGGTATCTCTCTCGGAGGCTGTGATTCTGAGAATCTCAGTATCCCTGGCTCCGAGCCCCTCCCTCATCAGGGCATCTCTTTTCTCAAGCTATATCAACCCAAAAACTTTAAGTTCCGAAGTCAGACTAGCGCAAAAATAAAAGCATGCGAAGACTGTATTACCTGCACTGCAAGATCGATCCTCTCTCGATACACCACCTCCAAACGAGCTCGAAGGTCATAAAGTTCTTCCTCCCTTTTTTCTTAAAAGGCTCAGAGCTCATCAGCCTCTGATGAGAGGCTCCTGCATTCTTCCTCATAGCGTCATCGTGTAACTTAGAAACGACCTGATCGTAAAGCACTATGTCCTAAAAGAATAAAAGAACAAAATTAGGAAAAATGAAGATCGAAACTCGGAGCATAGTTGACGGCAAATAACCTACTTGCATAGCCTCTCGAATTCCTCGAGAACAAGTGAAATGTTAAGTTCGGGATTTTCTTCGACCCCAGAAAAGAACCCTTCAAACAAGTCATTTTCCCCAAGGGATGCTCTCGTATTAGAAGTCTTTCTATTTTGGGAATCCCTTATCTCCGTTGGAGATAATGCGGGACCTGACAAAGAATAACCAACACCAATAACCCTGGCTGGATGGATTGGGGACTTCTCTTACCTCCGGGGAACCTCAGAGCTGGGGCCACTTAACTCATCTACCGAACGCCCCTTGGCTCGAGAAATATTCTGGCCGTCGATCGGCCTAGGAATATCATTTGACCCACCCTCGAGAAACCCTTTAGCCCGAGGTGGGATAACACCGGCAATCTCCGATTTGGAAGACTTCGGCTCAACAACCATCGGCTCAATAAAGTCCGAAGCAGATGCACTTTCTCCTCCCTGGGGTGCTTGCAGGGAGTCACCCTTCTCTTCGCCCCCAGCTCGGGGACTCTCCGCTGCTTTCGAAGTCAGAACCATTGAATCAACCTTAGGTTTTTGAGCTTTTTCCTTCTTCAATTTCGAGGATTCGGTCGACAACTTTCTCTTTCTCTTTCTCTTGTTCTCCTTGGCAAGACTTGAGGTGTCCGCCTTCCCGAAGGAGCTTTCCCTCATCAAAGGGGCATCTCCCAAGCCTGCACAAATGCAAAAGGCAGTTACGAAAGCTGAGAATACGGTTAATGGGTACCTCCTGTAATGAGCTCAGGTACGACGGGAGAAAAGCCTCACCGCGGTTTTTTGCTTTCCATCGAGCCTTGGCCAGATTATGCCATACGCTCTTATCATATGGATAGATCGAATCGAGCTGGCGAACCCAGCCCGAAAACTCAATAGCTGCACCAACGAAAGCAGTTTGTTCAGGAGGGAAAATAGTCCAAAAAAATGAAAAATAGTTAATCAACGTATTCACTTACGATTCATGTTCTATTCCTCGGGGAATGGAATCCTTTCAGCAGGAAATAAATCCAAAGTCCTAACTCGGACAAAATGACTCATCCATCCCCTGTCCTTGCTTTCATCGGTATAGGCAAAGAAAGCCTTTGGGGCCCGATGTTAAAGCTTAATCAGGCCGGCTTGATACAGTTGGGGGGTTGTACATCCTAATTAGATGGTCAAGGGTAAAAGGTACCCCCTCGGACATGTTTGCAAAATGCCTAATCATGTAGACGACGCGCCAGAATGATGGATGAATTTGACCAAGCGTCACCCGGTACTGTCCACAAAAATCAAGGATTACGGGGTCTATCGAAGGCGAGGATGGTTCTACTGGACCTAGGGTAAAAGAATATGTATATACACTAAAGAAAACCGGGTTTATGTGTCGTTATATCTTCCTCCCGAGAGGGCACCTCCACCTGCACCACCTCTCCCCAACAACAGTCAGCTTTCACCTTCTCAATGTTGGTTATCAGACTAATCTATCGGGACATATGTTCGCACCGCCCTGGTTTCGAAGAAGGCTTGTCAACCGTAAAATCGAAGGATGTCTCACAGGGCCCGGGCATGTATTCTTCAAGACTAGGAGCCGTATAACCTTGCCCTTAGATAAGCGTGTAGACGAAGAAGCTTTATCTCCTTGGGGAACGGTTCTTGAGTCCTTCGCCATTTCTACTGAAAGATTTCAGAGGAAAAGAGAAAAACTAGGCAAAAAACGAGCGTAAGAAAGAAGTAAGGAGACTCTTTAAAGTCTGAAGATGAGATGAAGAGTAAGGAGTGAAGGATTGGAGTATTAATAGGAGTCAGTGGTACACATTGGGGAAAGCCAAAGGACGGCCAACCGTCGTAATCAATTCAAGGCTTTTCAAGAGTCGTGCAAACATGACTTTTGAACATCCCTTTTTTGTAATATCAACCGCTTGCGTGACATAACTGACATAATGGTGGAAGCATTGAAGAGGTGAAGAATTCAAATCGTTCCTTGTACTTTCGTTCCAAGGAACAAACGTGAGACTATTTATATACGGTTAAAATCAGGGAAGCCCGATTTTAAGGCTTCGATGGCGTTTCCAAGCTTGGCCTCGATGGGATCGAAGCACAGCCCGAGGCTCGTCCTCGAAGTACTCGCCTCGGTAGGGCATATCGAAGACTCGCCCTGATGCACCTCGAGGCAACATGTAAGTCGATGACCTTTATGAAAAGGTGGAAGGCTTCCGAGGGCACGTGATGACGACTGATAAAGTCTGTAAAGTATAGTACAAATCCATATTGAGCCGATATACAACTGTATCAATAGAATTTCCTTATCATGATTAGATATGTACTATACAAAGATCCCCCTCTCCCTCCTATATAAAGGGGACCCTTGTCATCTTGTAAAGGATCCGGATTATTACGCAATATATTGAATACAATACAACATTCTCTGCTCTTTGCTAACACTATTGTTCTTCATATTTATTTGTTCATTGTTCATTTATTGCTAATCATTAACCACAAAAGGCCACCTTTAAGGCCCTCATTATCATTGATTCTTCATCAATTGTTCATTACCATTAGCTTCGCCTAGACCTTGAGGCCCTCCTCCAGCTAGCTCGAGGCCCAGCCTTGTAACCCTATTGGTTTGTATTTTTTATTTTTTTACTCATATTTAGCATCTATTGCCTAACAACTAGTATTAAAATAGATCACGTATTTTTAGAACCACAAAATCAAATATAATTGTAGTTACCATTTTCAAGGTAAACACATGTAAAACATATATGTCGCAATCATTCATGTGATGTAAAATCTAAGAGAGGTGCAAAAAAATCTTCTCCTTTCACGATGGAACCCTCTATTTCGACAGTTTGACATTCGTCGCGAGAAATCAGTTCCCAAAAAACATCGTTAAACATAATGAAGTCTTGAGAAGGGGATAAGATAAGATTAAGGTCACAATGTGAACGATAATACAAGGTTGAACGACTTTCAATAACGCATCTCTGTCCGAGTTCTAATTTCTATACTCCTTACCTTTTTCATGAGTTATCCATTAGAAGAAAATTTTATTCATTTCCGGTACCTCGCTCCCAGAGGCGGAGCTAGAATACCGAAAGTGGTTTCGGCCAAATTTAGTAGTTTTGGTTCGAACCCTATTTTCTTTAAAAAAATTTATTGAATATGTATATATTATTAATTTAGAACTCAGTAGTTTAAAAAGATTAGAATCTAAAACTCATAAACCTGAAATCTTGATTCCGCCTTCGCCCGCGCCTATATCAAATTGATGAATGCAATATATGTCATAGACAAAGTTATCACTTAATTATGATTAAGTCAAATGTATTTTCACAATAATTCATAACTGCTCAGGTTCTTTTTACCGCCTTGAGGTGGTGTAGGATTTGATTCAGACCGCCTATCTTATTATAACTGATTAAATTAAATTGCTTGAATTGATATAAATACTAGCCACAAGTAACATATTTGGCCGCACACACTGTATAAAGAAATCAAGTTTGATAAGTAGCGTATACTCAATAATTAAACGGGGTAAAACAACTAGCATACGGTCTTGAATTGCAATGTCTGCAGGACCACTATTATTGCCTTATTAGTTTCTTTCACAAATATATATCAAATCTCTGTGTAATTTCCCAAAAAAATTAATATTCCTTTAGATCCTAAATATTGTCGTTTTGATAAATTAAAGTTATCTTAAAATGTTTGAGGACGTTTATGTAACGACCCGATCGGTCGTTTTGAGCTTTTGTACTTTGATCACCAGTTCTCGGACATGACTTGCCCCGTGTAATGTATTATGATTGACGTAGATCATTGGTTTTAGTTTTCGGGAAAAATTTGGAATGAATTTGAAGAAGCAGTCTCAGTTGAAAGCTTTGAATTTGAAAGGTTTGACCAAGAGTTAACTTATTAGTATATGAGTTCGGATAGAAATTTTTATGATTTGGTTAGCTTCGTTGGGTGATTTATGACTTAGGAGCACGATCGGAATGCAATTTGGATGTCCGTGGAAGGATTTGACTCGAATTGGCAAAGTTAGTATTTTGGCGAATTGCGGTTGGTAGGTGATATTTTGATCTGAGGATCAGAATAGAATTCCGAGAGTTGTTATAGCTTCATTTTGTCATTTGGGATGTGTGTGCTAAATTCCAGGTCATTCGGACATCGTTTGGTCGGGTTTTTAATCGAAAGTGTATTTCGCAAGTTTTTGGAAACTTAGGCTTGAATTCGATGTAATTTGATGATTTCGGTGTTGTTTGATGTGTTTTGATGATTGGAACAAGTTTGGGTGATGTTTTAGGATGGGTTGGCACTTTTGGTTGAGGTCCCGGGGGCCTCGGGGTGATTTCAGATGATTATCAGGATGAGTTTTGGACTTGTGCAAATTGCAGGCCTGCTGCTTCTGGTATTTCCGCTTCTGCGGAAAAGGAACTGCAGAAGCAGTCTCGCAGGTGTGGAAGATGGATCGCAGGAGCGGTTTTCGTGTGGGCTTGGCAGAACCGCATCTGCGGAGTCGCAGATGCGACTTTTGGACCGCATAAGCGGTATATGGGGCCTTGGTGATTTCCGTAGGAGCGGACATTTGACCACAGAAGCGGAGCCGCATAAGCGGAAATGGGACTGCAGAAGCGGATCATGGACATAACTAAATTTCCGCAGAAGCGAATATTGACTGCAAAAGCGGAAGTCGCAGAAGCGACAATATAACCGCAGATGCGGTAATGACTGGGCAGAATATTTAATTGGTCTTCTTCCCGAATTTTTGAGAGTTTCTCATTTCTAACTTTGGACTTGGAGAATTGTGGGCGATTTTGAAGAAGGATTTCAAGGAGCTTCGATAAGGTGGATTCTTGGACTTAAAACACAATCCTATGGTATTATTACATGAATTAAGGCTGGAAATCTAAGAAATCATGGGCTAAAAATGGAGGTTAGAGCTTGAACTTAAGAGAGCTAAGATTAGGGATTTGAAGGGTCAATTGAACTCCGATTCTTGTGATTTTGATATGTATGAACTCGTGAGGGGATAAGGAATCCGTTGATGTGAAAATTTCTAAGTTTCGATAAGTGGACCCGGAGCTCAGGTTTTGGTAATTTCGGGATTTGTGCCTGTTATTGTTTGTTTACGCTTGGGCTTTGTTCCCTTAGCATATTGTGATATATTCGCTTTGTTTTTTAGATAGATTCGACGCACGTAGAGTTTGATTTGAGGGGAAAAATCATCGCAAGCTAGAGATTTCGCCGGTTCGAGGTGAGTAATGATTGTAAATGATATCCTGAGTGTTTGAAACCCCGGATTTGCACATCATACTGCTATATTAAAGTGACTTACAAGCTGGCTAGCGAGCGTAGGGTAGAGCACCGTTGGGGATTGCGACTTGGTCCGTCCCGATTGATGAATTTAGTACGTATTTGTCTGAAATTACTTGTTAACATCACAATTTGGACTGATTGCCCTATTTGGGCTTCGGGCCAGCTATTTGAACCCTTCGGGGATTGTTGTTGATAATTCTTCACTATTTTAATTATATACATGAACTCAGTCACTTATTTTTCCACTTTTTTAAAACTCAACCAAGTTTATTATGCCATAAATGCTTGAAATGATATTTTAAAAAATATTTTAGGCTGAGCATCATGTTTTACTGTTACCCGAGTGGCTTGTTGACCTTTGACTAGGTAAGGTCGAGGGCCTGTATTGTGAGGATACGTTTGGATCGGGCTGCACGCCGCAGCAGTGTTATACTGATATTGATATGAGGTCAAAGGTCTAGATTGATGCCACGAGATGGATTGATATTGCGCTTGGGCCGTAAGGGGCCCCTCCCGAAGTCTGCACACTCCTAGTAAGCGTCGTCGACGATATGCGGATCGGGCTACACGCCGCAGCGGTGTGTGGATCGGACTACACACCACAGTGGTACTAGTACTGTTCTATGTATTTACTTTATTTCATTAGCCTGCCTTTACCTGTTGTTTGTGTTACTTCATGTGATATCTACCGGATTGCCTGACATTATCTATTAATTGAGTGTGGTTTTCGAAGGCGGACTTCTGTGCTTATCGGCACTATTTGATTTGCATTCGTTTGCATACTGTTGAAAAAGTCATTTTCAAAAAAGGTTTTTAACTGAGCTAAGATATTTCTAAAGATTTCACAGCTTCACTGTTTTTTTTCTTTTCTCAAAGGGGTTTCACACTACTTATATATAGCATGATGATATTTCATATGTGATTTCTTACCGCTCAATTATTATTTACCTTTATTACTCAATGAGTTGGAGTACTCATTTTACTCCCTGCACCCTGTATACAGATACAGGTATTTATTCACCCGGTAGCGGGTTTGGCTGATCAGAGTCAGAGATATAGGAGTTTAACGACGTGACTGCCACCGTTCGCAGCATCGTTCTTCTCCCTTTGTTCATTATTCTTGATTAGTGTACTTTTAGACCTTGTGGTTGTACTTACATTCTAATAGATGCTCGTGACTTGTGACACCCCGATTAGGGCTGTGTTGGGTTGTATTTTCGCTAATTAATATTATTAAGTCATATTTTAGCTGTTTATTCATGTTTAAATTATTTTTGAAAAGACGAGTTGGGTTAGTTGGCTGGCCACCTCTTCACGAGAGGCACCATCACGACTAGTATGGGGTTTGGGTCGTGACAAGTTGGTATTAGAGCCTAGGTTACTAGGTCTCACGAGTCATGAGCAGGTTTAGTAGAGTCTCGCGGATCGATACAGGGACGTCTGTATTTATCTTTGAGAGGCTACAAAACCTTTAGGAAAACTTCACATTCTTAAATTCTTATCGTGCGTCCTTGATAAAGAGCTATTCTTTGTGTGGCCGTGGAGTAGACAAAGATTGCCGAACCACGTAAATCTTGTCTTGTCTTGTCTTGTGCAATTTATTGCTTTTCTCTCTTAAATATTCTTTTTTTTTCTATTAGCTTGACTCGCTTCCCAACAACTGGTATGTTAGTACTGCGTGATGTTTCTATATGACTTGGAAGTGTCGAGGAAGATCTGCTGGATGATAGGTGAAATATTAAGTGTATGATTACCATTGTGATTGGATGCATAGCTCCGAGTTATGGGCGCGTGAAGGATATTTTCTAGTCTCCTAGTTGGGAGTGAAGTAAATCGAATGTTGTGATATGAGTTCAGACTCAGGAAGACTAAGTGACTGTGTAATGTGTATGACGGCGGAAGGTATACAAAAATGTTATATCGAGGCGAAGCAGGTGGGTTATCTCCTGCGAAGTGTACTGAAGTGGTATGATCCTTATGTGTATGTTAGAAGATCTCATGTGTAATTGAAAGGTACATGTTGAAATTTGAAATTTCGGGTCGCTTAAGAGAGTGGGCTTAACCGTTGCGGGGAGGAATGCGAGATTTGCTGAAGATTTACAGTACTAGATGATCTGTGTTTCACAAACTTATAAATAACTTGAGTTTAATCTCACTATGGTGTAGTGGCATCAATGGAGTAAAAGTGTTATGAGTTATTGAGTGTATCTTAATCTATGGCTTCGAGCCAAGTGGGGGAGTCTGCTGTGAGCAGTTGATTGCACGGTTAGGTGCTATGTTGGTTTCGGTTTGGGGCATGTGAGTGAATTAACTATGGCTAGAGTAAAGGAAAATTTTGACAAAGGTTATATCATGCTTCATAGGGTATGAGAATCACGGAATGTCTAGAGTGTTGTTGGTAAAGAATGCTCGGCGCATAAAGCAGGAAGTTGCTTGGTTATATTGGGATGAGGATTTTATTTTGCGGTGTCGGAGTGCCAATGAGGCACGGGTAGTTCTGTTCATTAGGTCAGGTAAGTTGTAGTTTGAATAAAGAGTGAATGACTTTCGAGAATGGTTCTAATGTGTTCAAGGTTCTACAGGGAACAATCGGGTATGTTAAGGTTGTGTAGGGGTTAGAAACTGTTATTTTCACTGGAAGAGGTCAAGACCTGTGGTATTTCTATGTGAATTATGGGATTCTATGTGTCGGTATCATGAAAGTAAAGGTAACAGACTTAGATTCGCGGGAAGTTCTTCAGAGTAAAGTATTCCGGAATGTGGTGTTTTATGGGAATATTTGAGAGAGTATTCAGCGGCTTATGGGCCTTAGACAGCGTGGAGTTATGTTTGGGTCTCATGAGGTAAACCTGGGTTAAGAGATCGTGGTACTACAGAAAGAGGGAGCATCATGTTGAAAATGAATCAAAAGGAAATTTAGATAGATGGAGTAGCTTGATAGTAGACCGAATCGGTATGGTAAGGATATGATCAATTCTTTGTATGTGTTCGAGGTAATGGGTTCTTACAGGTATTTCGCTGCAATGCTCATGGGTTTTGATGGCTCGCTTAGCTTGGCCTAGTTAGAAGGATTTAGTCCTGGCAGTTTAATTTGTGCAAATGGAATTGGGAGAGTTCTTGTTGGTTTCTACTGTGGTTGGAGATGTGCATTTTCTACAAATATGAGAGGCATGGGATTAATGGAATTTCTTGACTAGTTGAGTGCGTAGATGTCTGTGGCTCGTAAGGGAGATAAAAAGTTTTTCTATTATCCTTAGATGGTATAGTATATGCGGCATGTTGTAGGGGATCGAGATTTGCGTGTATGAGGTTCCAGTTCAGTTCTGAAAGGAAGCTCATAACACTCTTAGGCAGCAGGAAGTCTTAAATGATTAAGGAAATGGTATTGTTATTTGGAAGTGATTTGACGAGAGTATAGGTTTCAGAAAAAGGGCAATGTGATTAAGTTGATGGCACTTCAGTAGTATTGCAGCACCTTCAGGCTGGATCGACTGCTGATATTCGAGTTGCATGTATGGCACATGGAAATTTTAGAATATCTTTCGGAGGATGACTGGGTACCTGAGGTGTGATATGTATTCGGACGGCGAAATTTAGGATCAGGTATGGTGACTGGTGTGTTACATGGAGTTGGAGATCGGAAGTTCTCATATCCAGGATATGCGGTGGTTGTAGGTCGTGTGTATCGGCACTGTTTAGTGACTATCTGTCACGACCCAAACCCCGATCGTGATGGCGCCCAACACATTGCTAGGCAAGCCCGACCATTACCCGTTAGCCAATCCAATTATTAACTCAAAGTTTCTAATTTAGGTAAAAATATCCTGATTTCATAATAATGAAAAGAGTGCAGAAATCAAAACAACTGAAATAACAGCCCAACAAGATCTGGTGTCACAAGTCTGAGCCTCTAAACATCTGAATAATATCCTATACAACCAAGTCTAAAGCAGATGTACAAGAGACAACGGGAAGGAGAGATCGGGTCTTGCGGACGCCTGCAGCTACCTCGATAACTCCGCAGTAAGCTGAAGCAGCAGCAAAATATGTATGTCAACTGCCCTCCTGAATCCCTATATCTGCACACAAGGTGCAGGGAGTAGAGTGAGTACTCCAACTCAGTGGTAATAAAAGTGAATAACAACTGAAAGTAAAAAATC
>MU677103.1:149489-182649 GCA_026770625.1 Nicotiana glauca | reverse complement strand
CCCCTTCAAATTCCAAATTTAGCCTCTTTTAGGCTTCAAGCCCTAACCACCATTTTTACCCCTAAATTCCTTGAATTTTTCAGTGATTAATACATGTTTTTACACTACAATAACATAAACCAAGACCAAATATCCTTACCTGATGATCCTCCTTCGAAGCCTCCTCAAAATCGCCCAAAAATCGCCTTAGCTCGTACCCCAAATTGATTTCTAACTTATGAAAATCGAATACACTAATTCATTTAATCCTTCTGCGATTTTTGCTTTTGCGGTCCATTAACCGCTTTTGCGGTAAAACAACCGCTTTTGCGGTTTTACTTAAACCCCTCAGAATTCGCTTTTGCGGATATCAAACCGCTTCTGCGGTTTCGCCTATGCGGTCCAGTGACCGCTTCTGCGGTCTCACTGATTTTCCCCAGTACCGCTTCTGCGGACACGAACTCGCTTCTGCGGAGAGCGCTTCAGCAGAGCAAGGTCCGCTTCTGCGGAGACACCCCAGGCCACCTCTGGCCGCTTTTGCGATCAAAGAGCCGCATCTGCGGAACCGCTCCTGCGGTCCTTTTTCCGCAGATGCGAAAATAACAGAAGCTTAAAAATTGCAGACCTGATGCAATACTTCAAAATTTCCTTTTAACCATCCGAAACCATCCCGAGGCCCCCGTGACCTCAACCAAAAGCACAGACATGATCTATTACCTCATTCAAACTTGCTCGAATCATCAAAACGCCAACGTTAACATCAAAATCTTCAATTATGATCAAATCAAATTCCAAATTTCTTAAAAACTTCCGAATTGCATATTCGATCAAAAACCCGACCTGAACACCTCCGAATGACCTGAAACTTGCACGCATATCCAAAATTACCTAACGGAGCTACGGCAACTCTCGTAATTCCATTCCGACTTCCGAATCAAAATCTCACCTATCAACCGGATTCCGCCAAAATTCCAACTTCGCCAATTCAAGCCTATTTCTACACCGGACCTCCAAATTCAATTCTGATCACTCTCCTAAGTCACAAATCATCCCCCAAAGCTAACCGAACCATCAGAATTAGATTCCGAGCCCCCTAACTCACAAGTCAACGTCCGGTTGACTTTTCCAATCTATTCCTTTATTAAAGAGACTAGTCATCCCATTTCCTACCAAACTCGATCCGAATTGACTCAATTCACCAAGTACATATATTGAAATATGAACAAGCATATAACGGAGAAAACGGGGCAGTAACTCGCGTGACGATGAATCGGGTCGTCACACTATCGGGGTTTAGAGACCCGAGCGGACCTTTTGTTGTTTGGGATATTAGATCTTGGACGTGACATTGGGTTCAAACTAGTTGTTTCCATGTTGTGTTATTCTGGACTATTGCGATAAGATGGCACGGTTGGCTATGTCGGGAAATTTCCACGGATTGAGTGGCGATGTTGTCAGATTATGTCCTATTAGGGATTTTTATATTTCGAAGACCTAGCAGATGGCTGGGAAGGATTGCCTTTCTTATTTGGGGTCTTGTGATGACTGTCAGTGCTAAGGCTCCCCATATTGATTCAATCCTGATGGTGAGGGACTTCTCGGAAGTGTTTCTTGTGGCTGGGCATCTCGCTGGGCAAGGTTGTGGATTTCGGTGTTGATTTGGTGCCTTGTATTGCATCGTATAACATCGGCAGAGTTATAGAGGTGGAAGGAGCAGCTTCAAGCTTCCTCGATAAGGAGTTCGTTGGCATGCCAATGTGGGTGAGTGTTCTATCTTGAGTCGGCTGGGTTTCTCCGAATAGCATTGTTGAGGGAGGTATTGATTCGACCGTTGTTGAGCTTATCAGTGATCTCGGGATATCTATGAGTTACCTTTCCGTGTTGTGAGATGTTATGAATTGCTGGTTATAGGCACATATGGTACGGTTCAATTGGGGTGTCTTAGTTGAATTCGAGCGGAAAGAGTAATTGAGCGTTGAACGGCGTATCGGTTATGTCCTATAGTGTTGCGTAGTGTATGTTATTGTTTCACCGTGGATGTAATAATTTGCTTTGGTTCCAGACATCAAATTGTGCGTGGCTGCCGATTTTGAGTAGAGTGACTGGAGGTATTTCATGTGGAGCAGTGTTTGGATAGGATCGCGCATAGTAGCGAGGCTACGTGGAGATATGACCTTTCGGGGTAGATTCATGTGTTCTATTTCTATGATGTGATATAGGGTCTCAGCCTTGTGTTGTGATGGTACTGATGAGCTTGAGGTACAGCTCTTTCAATTGAGTTATTTTCATGATTTGAGTATGTTCGGACTGTTGCTTATTGGTGCACGTGGTTATGCAAGTTGTGGCTTAGGCCGTATTGATGTGTCATGTCACCAGGGTGGTGTATTTGGTCAAAAGAGATCGTTGGGATCATTAATGAATACAAATGGATTCAATTTCAGCATGTTTGATGGGTAAATATCGAGGTTCGGTTCAAAATTTGCTATGGTAAATTCCAAAGGAGAAATGGCCTCATGAATGGTTGATCTGCTGAATGGATATAGTTTATTGCGTATTTCATTTATCGTTGGCAGTACATGGAAGTATTGGAATGAGACTTTAGCTGATAAGAGGTTTTCTATCGGTGTTTGGTTGTTGTGGGCAGCTGCTGTAAATGGAAGTTATTGCTACAGGTGTTTGAGTTATGTGGTATATCATATAATTGCACCGAGGTTGCAGCCATGGACTACTAGAGCTAGTTCGGGCCTATTCAGAGTATATATGTGAGCTTTTAATCGTATTGATGGTTTCAGAAGTGAAAATGTGGTTTTATGATTTATGGGCTAGACTGGATTGTGTAATTTCAGTTAACATGTGTTATCGGACCTATATGAGTTAGAGTGACGTGGGATCACCCCCGCGTATATACTTGGTAAGTTTATTCAGCTATTGGTTGGCTTCTAGAACAACTCTGGGAACGTTCGAGGATAAACGTGTGTTTAAGTGGGGGAGAATGTAACGACCCGACCGGTCATTTAGAGATTTTCCACTTTGATCGCCAGTTCTCGGGCATGACTTGACCGGTGTAATGTATTATGATTGACGTAGATCGTCGGTTTTGGTTTTTAGGAAAAATTTGGAATGAATTTGAAGGAGCAGTCTCAGTTGAAAGCTTTGAATTTGAAAGGTTTGACCAAGAGTTAACTTATTGGTATATGAGTTCGGATCGGAATTTTTATGATTTGGTTAGCTTCATTTGGTGATTTATGACTTAGGAGCACGATCAGAATGCATTTTGGAAGTCCGTGGAAGGATTTTACTCGAATTGGCAAAGTTAGTATTTTGGCGAATTTCGATTGATAGGTGAGATTTTTATCCGAGGGTCGGAATGGAATTGCGAGAGTTTCTGTAGCTTCATTTTGTCATTTGGGATGTGTGTACTAAATTTCAGGTCATTCGGACATCGTTTTGCCGGGTTTTTGATTTGATCGAAAGTGTATTTCGGAAGTTTTTTGAAACTTAGGCTTGAATCCGATGTAATTTGATGGTTTCGGTGTTGTTTGATGTGTTTTTATGATTGGAACAAGTTTGGGTGATGTTTTAGGATGGGTTGGCACTTTCGGTTGAGGTCCCGAGGGCCTCGGGGTGATTTCGAATGGCTATCGGGATGAGTTTTGGACTTGTGCAAAATGCAGGGCTGCTGCTTCTGGTATTTCCGCTTCGGCGGAAAAGGAACCGCAGAAGCGGTCTCGCAGGTGCGGAAGATAGATCGCAGGAGCGGTTTTTGTATGGGCTTGGCAGGACCGTAGATACGGAGTGGGGACTGTATCTGCGGAGTCGCAGATGCGACTTTTAGACCGCATAAACGGTATATGGGGCCTTGGTGATTTTCGCAGAAGCGGACATTTGACCGCAAAAGCGAAAATAGGACCGCAGAAGCGGATCATGGACATAACTGAATTTCTGCAGAAGCGGATATTGACAGCAAAAGCGGAAGTCGCAGAAGCGACAATATGACCGCAGATGCAGTAATGACTGGGCAGAATATTTAATTGGTCTTCTTCGTGAATTTTTGAGAGTTTCTCATTTCTAACTTCGGACTTGGAGAATTGTGGGCGATTTTGAATAGGGATTTCAAGGAGCTTCGATAAGGTAAGGATTCTTAGACTTAAAACACAATCCTATGGTATTATTACATGAATTAAGGCTGGAAATCTAAGAAATCATGGACTAAAAATGGAGGTTAGGGGTTGAACTTAAGAGAGCTAAGATTAGGGATTTGAGGGGTCAATTGAACTCTGATTCTTGTGATTCTGATATGTATGAAATCGTGGCGAGATAAGGAATCCGTTGATATAAAAATTTTTGAGTTTCGAGAAGTGGGCCCAGGGCTCGGGTTTTGGTAATTTCGGGATTTGTGCCCGTTATCATTTGTTTTCACTTGGGCTTTATTTCCTTAGTATATTGTGATGTATTTGCTTAATTTTTGGATAGATTCAACGCGCGTGGAGGCCGATTTGAGGGGAAAAGGCATCACGAGCTAGGGATTTTGCAGGTTCGAGGTGACTAATAATTGTAAATGATATCCTGAGAGTTTGAAACCCCGGATTTGCATATCATAGTGCTATATTGAGGTTACTTGCACGTCAGATAGTGAGCGTGGGATAGAGCACCGTTGGGGATTGCGACTTGCTCCGTCCCGATTGATGAATTTACTGCCTACTTGTCTAAAATTACTTGTTAACGTCACAATTTGGGCTGATTGTCATTTTTGGGTTTCGTGCCAGCTATTTGAACCCTTCGGGGATTGTTGTTGATAATTCCTCACTGTTTTAATTATATACTTGAACTCAGTCACATATTTTTCCACTGTTTTAAAACTTAACCAAGTTTATTATGCCCTAAACACTGGAAATGATATTTTCAAAAATATTTTAGGCTGAGCATCATATTTTACTGTTGCCCGAGTGGCTTGTTGATCTTTGACTGGGTAAGTCCGATGGTCTGTATTGTGAGGATACGTTTGGATCGGGTTGCACGCCGCAACAGTGTTATACTGATATTGATATGAGGCCAAGGGCCAAGATTGATGCCACGAGATGGCTTGATATTATGTTTGGGCCGTAAGGGGCCCCTCCCGGAGTCTGCACACCCCCAGTGAGCGCCGTCGACAACGGATCGAGCTGCACGCCGCAGCGGTATGTGGATCGGGCTGCATGTCGCAGCGGTACTAGTACTGTTCTGTGTGTTTACTTTATTTCATTTGCCTGCCTTTACCTGTTGTTTGTGCTACTTCATGTGATATCTACCGGATTGCCTGACATTATCTGTTAATTGAGTATGGTGTTCGAAGGGCGGACTTCTGTGCTTATCTGCACTATTTGATTTGCATTTATTTGCATACTGTTGACAAAGTCATTTTTAAAAGAGGTTTTAACTAAGATAAGATATTTCTAAAGATTTCACAGCTTCACTATTTTTTTTTTCTTTTCTCAAAGGGGTTTCACACTACTTCTATATAGCATGATGATATGTCATACGTGATTTCTTACCGCTCAGTTGTTATTTACCTTTATTACTCGCTGAGTTGGAGTACTCACTTTACTCCTTGTACCCCGTGTGCAGATGCAGGTATTTTTTCACCCGGTAGCGGGTTTGGTTGATCAGAGTTAGAGATATAGAAGTTTAACGAGGTGACTGCCAGCGTTGGCAGCATCGTTCTTCTCCCTTTGTTCATTATTCTTGATTAGTGTACTTTTAGACCTTGTGGTTGTACTTACATTCTAATAGATGTTCGTGACTTGTGACACCCCGATTAGGGTTGTGTTGGGTTGTATTTCCGCTAATTAATATTATTAAGTCATATTTTAGCTGTTTATTCATGTTTAAATTATTTTTGAAAAGACAAGTTGGGTTAGTTGGCTGGCCTCGTCTTCACGAGAGGCGCCATCACGACCAGTGTGGGGTTTGGGTCATGACAGTTTAATATGAAAAAGACATCGTTTCATTTTTTTCCCCAGATCTACAATCTTATTTATAATGATCACAAGATTTTATTAATCCTATTTCCTTGGTCATATCTCATATGGGAAGAGTAATGAGAAGGATATGAATGCAAAGAAAATGATATTAATCGTGCTAGCTACTATATCGTAAAACTGATTGACACTGTTCAGTTATTAAGGCATCTTAAATGCAGGAAGTGTTTCGCTATAACCATTGTTTTGAGGTTGCAGAGGATGGACAAATCATTGCTTGGCATCTCACCACATCGTTTGCCAAGTCAATGTTATTCCAATTTTGACTGCCAATTTTAGTTGTTGACGATGGAACACTCAAGTAATCAACCTTTTTCTTGTTATTTTTGTTAAGTTATATGACGTCTAATCCCACGTGGCACTGACATTTGATGAGATAGCACATAGAATATACATGGAAAAAGGAAAGTTATTCCTCGGTTTCAATTTATGTGAACTCATTTGATTAGACATGGAATTTAAAAAAAAAGAAAAGACTTTTGAACTTGTGGTGTTAAATGAATCACATATATTTTGTGTGGCTATAAATCATTGCATAAAGATAAATTGTTTCCAAATAGGAAAAGAGGTCATTCTTTTTGGCACGGACTAAAAAAGAAATAAATTCACATAAATTGAAACGGAGGAAGTATGAATCAATAGTATTATGACAGGGATATATTTGAACTCAAAATATAACGAGAGGTGAATTTAAACATTTTCTCTTAGTATATGAATATATTTGGCCTTTTGCAGCATAAATAATCATAATATTAATTTAGTTTAGAGTCTTTTCGGCTATGACAATTCAAATCACAAGAAAACTCAAAGGTCTCTTTTCCAGTAAAAGTTTCTACTATATAACATACAAATTTAATTATATAAGCGAGAATTTTTTTTTATTGTAATTAAAGCAAACACATGGTGAGAATGCAATATGACCAAATACATGACAATATCCTTTTTCTTTTCCTTTTTACTGTTTCAACAGATATAGATGAGCTCATAATACATTATCTCTCCGTTTTAATTTACGTAACTCTATTTCCTTTTTAGTCCGTATAAAAAAGAATGACCTCTTTTCTTACTTGGAAATAATTTACCTTTATGCAATGATTTATAGCCATACAAAATATTTGTGTCTCATTTTATATCACAAGTTTAAAAGTCTTCTCTTTTGTCTAAACTTCGAGGCTAGTTAAATAAGTTTAAAAAAAACGGAGGGAGTATATAAATCCACTTCCAACACAGTCCAACCATGTCTGACTTGACTGTCATCAACTTGCAACCTTTCATCCCTTGGGCTCTTTCAATTTAATACTAAAAGAAATCTAATAAAACAGCTCACCATCACTTTTCTATAAGATTATTTCTATGTCAAAAAAAGACCATCCACAAACCCCTTTAATACTGAAAACAAATACTCCCTCGTTGTATCAATTTATGTGAACCATTTGATTGGGCACGTAATTTAAGAAAAAAGAGAAGATTTTTGAATTTGTGATGTAAAATGTGGCACATATATTTTGTGTGGCCGTAAATTATTGTATAAAGGTAAATTGTTTCCAAATAAGAAAAATGGTTATTAGATTCACATAAATTGAAACGAAGGGAATAATACTTGCTTTATTTCCAAACAAAAACAAGACAAAACAAAAAGGAAATTACAAATTTTAGAGACACCCCGTTACACAAGTTGTGGTTTAGACTAAATCTTTCGCTCTCCACGCTCCCTATACTTACACTAGTACTACTACTATTTCTACAACAAAAAGGAAAGAACAAGACATTTCTCAAAATCAAACATAAACCATTTTCGGCATATATACTCCCTATAAACCAAACCATTTTCCTCAGTTTCTAGGTTTTGTTCAAGTTTTGGCATGCAACGTTAAATTCACGTAACTGCAGTTCAAATAATTACGTGTTTGGTTATTGTGTTATTGTAATGCTTGCTGTGTCATCTTTGAGTAACACAAGGAACAAAGATGAAAGGGGTAACGAGATGGAAAGTTTCACGATCGGAGGAGGTGACGATTTTCCAGATTTTATGGGTGAGAATTTGCTCGACAGTATTGATTTTGATGACTTTTTTGTTGGGATCAACGACGGAGATTTGCTACCTGATTTGGAGATGGACGCTGAGATTTTTGCTGAATTTTCAGTTAGTAGTGGCGATGAATCTGATGTGAACAACTATAATATCTCTACTACTACTGCTATAAAAAATGTAGAACAAGAGAGTTGTTTAAGAAAAGAAGTGGAAAAGGCATCATCAGTTTCAGCTTCGGATCTTGGTTCGGGGTTAACGAGCCTATATTATCAGGGAGAAGAAATTGTGAGTAGTCAAAAGAGTGAAGAATCTGCTCCACCAGTGAATCAGAATCCTGTGCATAAAGAAAGTGATAAAGGCAAAAAGTCATCTGCTCAATCCAAGAATAATCCTCAAGGGAAGAGGAAAGTTAAGGTGAAGATAAAAAAATTTAATCATTTTCTCGACCGGAAATGACTATTTTTCAAATAACCTAACCCTCTATCATATTTAAGGGATTTCACATATGGGAAGCAAGCTTCACGAGAAATCGTGGGTGCCTCTCAAATCCTATGTTAGAAACGTAGAATAATTGACAGTAAAGTTAGGAGATAATATAGTAATTATTTTATACATTGTTATGAAACTAAAGGAAGTTTTTTTTTGTTTTTTTTTTAAATTTATTTTTGATGGCTTGAGTTTTGTGGATAAACTTTGGAATTTTCTTGAGCTGTGTGAAGGTGGATTGGACGCCAGAATTGCACAGGAGATTTGTACAGGCAGTAGAGCAGCTAGGTGTAGATAAGGCAGTCCCATCTAGAATTTTGGAAATTATGGGAATCGATTGTCTCACTCGCCATAACATTGCCAGCCATCTTCAGGTATTCAATCTTCTTCCTTTCCTTTTATAACTTTCTGTTTTGTTTTGCACTGTCCTTTTTATTTTCTTTATGGTTAAATAAAATGGTCCTCCGCTGTTCCATTGCATTTGGAAAGGAATATATTAGACAATGATGAAAAGTAGGATTAAGTACCTCTATTCGTATACTTTTCCTTGTTCTCTAATCCCAAATGGCATAGTATTCTTTGAAGAGAGAAGCAAATTTCATCTGAAAATATGAAGTTTTCTGCTTTGCTCTAATTAGAAACACTCTAGAGCAACAAAAAAAAAAAAAAAAATCCTCCTTTCCTCTTGGATTCAAATTTCTAAAGCATATATANGCATAAAGAAAGTGATAAAGGCAAAAAGTCATCTGCTCAATCCAAGAATAATCCTCAAGGGAAGAGGAAAGTTAAGGTGAAGATAAAAAAATTTAATCATTTTCTCGACCGGAAATGACTATTTTTCAAATAACCTAACCCTCTATCATATTTAAGGGATTTCACATATGGGAAGCAAGCTTCACGAGAAATCGTGGGTGCCTCTCAAATCCTATGTTAGAAACGTAGAATAATTGACAGTAAAGTTAGGAGATAATATAGTAATTATTTTATACATTGTTATGAAACTAAAGGAAGTTTTTTTTTGTTTTTTTTTTAAATTTATTTTTGATGGCTTGAGTTTTGTGGATAAACTTTGGAATTTTCTTGAGCTGTGTGAAGGTGGATTGGACGCCAGAATTGCACAGGAGATTTGTACAGGCAGTAGAGCAGCTAGGTGTAGATAAGGCAGTCCCATCTAGAATTTTGGAAATTATGGGAATCGATTGTCTCACTCGCCATAACATTGCCAGCCATCTTCAGGTATTCAATCTTCTTCCTTTCCTTTTATAACTTTCTGTTTTGTTTTGCACTGTCCTTTTTATTTTCTTTATGGTTAAATAAAATGGTCCTCCGCTGTTCCATTGCATTTGGAAAGGAATATATTAGACAATGATGAAAAGTAGGATTAAGTACCTCTATTCGTATACTTTTCCTTGTTCTCTAATCCCAAATGGCATAGTATTCTTTGAAGAGAGAAGCAAATTTCATCTGAAAATATGAAGTTTTCTGCTTTGCTCTAATTAGAAACACTCTAGAGCAAAAAAAAAAAAAAAAAAATCCTCCTTTCCTCTTGGATTCAAATTTCTAAAGCATATATATGAATATACTAACTTAAGTATATAAAGATGACTTGCTAAGTGGTTTGTTACAAAAAAAAAAAAGACACAGTCTTGGTACACTAAGCTTCCGTTATGCGCCAGATTTTGGGAAGGGCGGACCATAACGGTCTATTGTACGCAGCCTTACTCTGCATTTCTCCAAGAGGCTGTTTCCACAGCTCGAACTCGTGACCACTCTGGTCACACGGCAGCCAGTGGAGTATCCAGGATTTTAAAGTCGTGGGTGTTTGCCGATAAAAATTCTGAAAAAGAGAAAAAAGGAATTTAGTTTTGGGTGCTCATTTAAAATTTATAATTATATATGTAAACTTACTAAATCTTGTCAAATATGATGGGTGCTTGAGCAACCACAAGTGAATGAGTGATTATTTAGATCCGCTACCAATGGCAATAACTTTACGAGTTATACCAAGGCTCCCGTCTCGTTTGTTACAAACGTTTCCTTATAAATACTGCATCTTCAAAATTGTAATCATCCCACGGAACATCGAGTTGAAGTAGTTTGATTGAAATTGTTAAATGTGCAGAAATATCGATCCCATAGGAAGCATTTACTTGCAAGAGAAGCCGAGGCGGCGAGCTGGAGTCAAAGAAGGCAAATCTACGGCGGTGGAGCAGGGGGAGGCGGCGGAGGAAAGAGAGAGATGAACCCATGGCCTGCGCCGACTATTGGCTTTCCTCCTCCGATGGCAACTCCAATGCCTCATTTTAGACCCTTACATGTATGGGGTCATCCATCTGTCGAACAATCATATATGCATATGTGGCCTAAACATTTAGCACCTTCACCTTCTCCTCACCAGCATCCATCGCCAGCTTGGCCACCTGCTGTTCATCCTCCTCCTCGTCTTCATCCTGCACCACCTGCAGATCCTTCTTTTTGGCATCCACATCATCAACGGGTGAGTTCTTTTTCCTTTTCTCACACGCCTTGGTCCAAATGGAATAGCATTTATATTTTGCATGTCTGTGAAGTTTTGAAAAATCCAAATATCTCAAAGACAGACAATGAGGGTTATCAATTTATTCGGTAAACTATTAATTAAGGGCTCATATAGCCTATACTGGATAAATGATTCTTTACCGGAGCAATGAACTATTTCTGATTGGGGCAGTTGACAATGGAATCCAATATGTCAACTTATAAATTAGGAAATGTAACTACATACATCAACTTGGATTGTTTGAGTGGAAGCTGTATATATGTTGAACTATGTTACTATCTCGTCTATCTAAAATTTTATGTCGTTTCAAAAAGTATGATTTTAATGTACTTAATTATATTATGGCTTAACATGGAAAGATTATTTTTCAAATATTTAAACAAGAACGGAAAAGAGTGTATGCTTTTGTAGAAACATAAATGAATTAACTGTAAGTGAGATATTAGTAATAACAAGTTTAGCCTTAAAATTAAACATTTTACTTAGAAATGATTATGTTTGACTATAAGAATAAAATGACAAATTCTCCTTTTTCTATTGTTGCAGGTACCAAATTCTCTTACCCCAGGAACTACTTACTTTCAAGCACCTATAGCACCAACGGTAACTATTCATCAATCAATTAATCATTGCTCTTTGAATTATTGCTTCTCAGAAAGTATGCAATTTAATTACTTTTGGATTTATGTACATACAGACCATGTGTTTCTTGGCATTTATAGTACTATATTTTTAAAAGTTTGGCTTATATAGTCAGAATAATTTGATGCAGAGATATCCTGCTCCTCATCCAGTCTCAGGCATTCCATCCGCTGCCGCCATGTACAAAGTAGACCCCGGCATTGGCGTTCGAACTGCCATCGCCGGAGCTGGACAACCTCTTCCTAAACCTCCTTGTGACTTTCATCCTGTATGCTCTCTCTCTCTCTCCTTAATTAGCTTCTCGCATGATTCTTGATTTAGTTCATGCATTGTGCAAATTGTTAAAAATAAGAAAGTACGTACATTAATTTTATTTACTTGGTCACTTTAAACGGACCATGCTCTTGAATGCCTTATCACTCCGGCATCATGCAATAAGCTAATATGCTTACTGAATTTGTATTTCTTATTGTACCCACAATGAGGTCTAATCCTTACTTGTCAAGGTAGAGATAACTGCATGTTAAGATTGAACAACGGTTCTAAAACATGACACTTGCAACCAGTGGCAGATTCAGGATTTTTCAATCGTGGGTGCTAAACTATTTTTAATCTGAAAATTACTACTGAGACTCGGTACTCCATTAATATATTTCTATGAATTTACTAGGTTTTAATACAAGTCATACTATTTGGCTCTAAAAGTAATGGGTGCTCAAGCACCCATAACTCATAGAGTGGATCCGCCACTGCTTGCAACACTTTTGGTACACATGTATATGCACAATTTATTACTCCTACTAGCTACTTTAAGAATAGAGTTTAACGTTTATACACCAATAGTACCCAAAGAAAATATTTACTAAGGATAACTTTTCATAATAAGGAGATTAGTAACCTGAAAAATGAAGCATGTGACATACTATAATTGGTTAAAACATTAATAAAACAAAAGTCATTAATTTATAGCATCACATATAAGCTAAATCCGATCCGCGCATAGTCAAGATCTTTTCTATTTGCTAAACTTGGTACATATATATTATAGTTTCCATGTCGGTCATTGTTAAACTAAGTATCAACGTATAGTAGTAGTGCTCATATTCAATCGGTGAACCTTCTTTTTTTTTTTTTTTTTTATGTATATTTGCTCAGTACATTAGTACCGTTTCGAAGCTTTTCAGTATGTTTTACTAACATATTTGTGAATACTGACAGTCAAAGGAGAGCATAGATGCGGCTATTGGAGATGTTTTATCAAAGCCATGGCTGCCACTTCCCCTCGGACTGAAACCTCCCGCTGTCGACAGTGTGTTGGGAGAATTACAACGTCAAGGGGTACCTAAAATACCACCAACTTGTGCATAGAGTTAGTTTGGCAGCGCAGCTAGCAAAGCCGGTGGAAATTTTTGGGGTTCTCTTACACCAAAGAAACCCTTCAATTCGACGACATTTCCTGCGCGTAGAGATGCATGAAGATGAATTCAATATGTCATCACCATCATCTATAATGCAGTCTATATCAGAAAAACTTTTTTTTTTTTTTTGTGTTTTCTTTGTTTCATAGCTTTGTTGTCCTACTTCGTTCTTGTTTCGTTATGTGCAAGGAAATGCTTTAACTTAACAATGGGGTTTGCACATGCATGAACTGATATATCTTTTTGTGATGATGTAATCACCGGTTTGAGAATTCTAGTAATAATAGCGAGAGCTTCTTGTAAACTTGCTTTAAGTTAAGGTTCTCTTCTTCGATTCCTCTCTTTATTAGCGCATTCATGACTCTAGTGGACTGTTAGAAAATGTTATACTTGATTGTGTAAGTCTTTCCAAATGGTTTCAAATCAACTGTGTGATCAAAATGGATAATAATTATTTGAATAATGCATTACGACTTTTCTTTTCTGATGATTAAACTACACTCGAAATCCACATGCATGTATATCGGGCATGCATGCACAGAAATGAACGAGAGATATATCTAAAAAAGAAAGGAACTCCTCAAGTAATCTTACAAATAAATATTCCAGAAAAAGGCGAAAAAGAATGCACAAGTTAAAATAGCTAGAATATTAATCCTCGCATGAATATGAATATCTAGTAATTTGAGAGTCATAGATGTCTTTCAAATTAAGCCCACCATATATAATTGCATAAAAGTCATTCATAAGGAGCTACTTTTTATGTTTCCAGTTGCATAGAATCAACGAGGTATATACCAAAAAAGAAAACTTCTGTAGCCTTAGAAAAGAAACAAGAATAACAACAAATGGCTTGTTCGGTTGTGTTGTAGTTGTACATTTAGGTGGACTATTGCAATCATGCATCATATCACTCTTAATTCGGAAGCATGGAAAAAGAAAGGCTACTGTTTTTCTTCGTTATTTACCCAAAACATTTTTGTTTATTCCTCCTACATCAAAGGATTTTGATCAATAATAAGCAAGAAGTTAGTAGGTTTGTGGTTCTGTACGTGATGGTTCTCCTGGTTATAATTAGTTCATTAATCAGAACTGCATGAAATATTACTTTTACATGGGTCTAGAGTTTAAGTTTGAAACAAGATCTAACGAAAAGTCAAAATAAACATGAGTTCTTTTGCTCTTTTCTTGGCAATTCTGGAGAACGTGTGTAAGCAGTCTGCAAACGCTGAAGTTCAGAATGACTATTATCAGATTTCTCAATGAAACAGTAGCTCAAAGCTCAGTTGTGATTCAATGATGATGACCTCTATGCCATGGGAGGTTACCGTGAAGAAAATGATGAAGAAGGAGATAGAAGAAGTTTCTGGAATTTCAATTCTCTAAATGAAAAGTGAGTGGAGTGTCCACTATATACAAACAAGAACAAGAACAAGAAGGAAATGAAGAAAATGAAATCAGCTAACTAAAGCTTCTACAACTATCATTTAACTAACCACTAACTACTCTACTAACTGATAACTAACACTAACAACTATGCTCCAATAACTAACTAAGCTAAGCTAAGAGAATAATTAATCTTAACACCCTCCCTCAAGTTGGAGGTGGGGTGGACACAACCAACTTGCCTAATGTAGCACTGTGCTTGATTTAGTCAAAACATCTGCAAGCTGATTGTTTGTTTTGATGTGGTGAAGAGAAATTAAGCCTGTTTGTAATTAATCACGCACAAAATGACAATCCACTTCTATATGCTTGGTCCTTTCGTGAAACACTGGATTCTTTTGCAATGTGCAGTGCAGACTCACTGTCACAGAAAACTGAGATGCGCAAGGAAAAAGGGACAGTCAGTTCTTCAAACAGCCTGCTCGGCCATACTAGTTCCCCCACTACTTTCCTTGAAGCTCTATATTCTACTTCTGTAGAGGATAGAAATGTAGTCTCTTGTTTCTTAGATTTCCAGCTGATAGGTTGTTGCCCAGTAGTATTAAATAACCTGTAATGGACCCCCTAGAATTCGGACAAGCTGCCCAATCAGAGTCACAGTAAGCTTTAACTGTGTGATCTCCATCCTTTGACATGAAATTCCTAAAGTAGGGTCATTTCTCAGATATTTGAGCAGATGAAATGCTGCTTTCAGATAAGGTTCTATGGGCTCCTGCATAAACTAGCTCAGGTGTTGGACACTATATGCAATGTCCAATCTGGTGTTAGTTAGAAAGTTCAGTTTAACTACTAGCTTTCTATAATAGGTAGGATCCTACAATATTGTGCCTTCTCTGGCCTTCAGCTTTATAGTGGGATCCAAAGGTAAAGAGCATGGCTTGTAATCCAAACAATTGTACTCTTTTAACAAGTCTAGTACAAAATTCCTTTGAGATATAATAACACTATTATCTTTATACATAATATCCAACCCCAAGAAGTAGTGTAGCTACCCCAGGTCCTTGATTTTGAATTGTTCATGTAGGAATGCTTTGAGTTGTGCAATTTCTTGATGGTCAGTTCCAGTGAGTAGTACATCATCCATATACACTACAACATATACTGAGGATTCTCCATTTCTTTTGTAGAAAAGTGAGTAGTCATACAGGGTGTGAGCACGTGATTTTTGCCTTACATGAATTACTTCCACAAAATCAAAACAAAAATATTTGTTTTATTGTGTGCACTTTTGTGACTTTTTCGTGATACTTTTAGTAATTGTTCGCATTTGTGTGTGCATGATTGTTGGTTAAATTAATAAAAAATATAAAAAAATATGTTTCAATTGTATCTACAATTTAAATAGACATTTTGGAATTAACAATAATTAATTGTTTTACAAAAAAAAAATCATAAAAAAATGTGTATTTCGCATTTTTCAGTGTTTAATGTCAAATTGTGTGATTATTTTTATTATTTAATTACTTGCGATAAATATTATTTAAAATAAATTAGAATTTTTTAAGTCAATTTTGGTTTTTATAATTTGAGTTAGGATTTTTGGTTTTAATGTTGAAATTAATTAGGAAGAAAATTGAAAAAAAAAAAGAAAAAGAAAACAAAAGAGAAAAGAGGCTGTTGGGCCAAACCCCGTGCCCAACTGCTGAATACCCAAAAAACCCATCCAAAGTCCAGCCCAAAACCATCCCAGACCTAGTCCAATGCATTCACCATCCAAACGACGTCGTTGTAGGCACATACATCTGGACCGTCGATCTCATTAGATCGAACAGTTCAGTCCATCTCCAGCATCGATAGAACGATGCCGTTTTAGGCTTAATGATCTGAACCGTTCGTGTCATTTGATCAAACGGTCCAGTATCATCCTCACAACCCGACCCGTTCCCATCCAAAGACCGATCCTGTCTCGAAGGTGTCTAAACGACGCTGTTTAAATTAGTCAAATGATCCAAGCTGTTAAATTAAATATAAGAAGGCTGGTCAAACCCTAGTTTACTCGATTGACCCCAAATTGATACCATACAATCACCGGACTACCCTCAACCCAAATCCCTTACCAGCTTCCCCCGAATCCCCCTCAAAATGCTCGGATATCGAATCTGAACCCTAAGTTCACGAGCCTTAAAATACAAAAGGCCTGTAAGGGATTCTTTGACTGGATTGGACCTTAATCTTGGGTTTTCACATGAAAACCCAAGTTTAAGGGCTAGTCCAGTCGGAAAAATTGAAAAATACTTGTCAAAAATTGATTCGAGTCCAGTCTGAATCTCTAAGGTATTGCTTTCTATTTTCTTTGTTGTTAATTTTGTTCGTTATCTTTCATTTTGTTTCTCCCTTATTTTTCGGACTTTTTATTTGGTCCAGTTTTCATCAGTTTTGTTCTTCTTTAAGCATTTCCCTTTCAGATTGATAAATAGGTTGTTCATTATATTAGTCTGAATTTCATAGTCAGTTAAATTTTGTTAAAATTACTCAAAATTGTTGTTATTTTTAGTTGTCATTTGAACTGTTTGGTTTGGTTTCGAAATGTGTATCATGCCTGTTAGTTCAGTTTTTGTGGTTTAAGTGGGTTAAATGGGTCGACTAGGCGGGTCATTGATCCATGACCTATTTTGAGGTTCAAACATGGGTTAGTCCAATTGGTTGGTACCCGAATGTGATTTGCCTTGGGTTAAATTTGACCCAGGTTGTTCTGTCGGATTAATTAGCAGGGAGTTTAATGATTAATGAGAAGGTTTATTGATAATTAGCAGGATTTGTTCAAATTTAGTAACACAAGATTTAAAGGTTTTAATTTGATAATAAAAGCTTATTAAATGGCTTAGGATAAGTGGTATGCCAACATTGGTTGTCAGGCACGCCAGGATTAAAATACAGGTTGTCCATACCAGTTGGACTAAAATAATGGAAAATGGGAGTAATAGGGAACTGACACTCTGTTTTAGTATCTTTAGAAGTGGAAAAATCAGAGAGTGATGGGGGATTTATTTTCTTAATGGTTAAGTGCTCTTAAGGGCTGGAAAAGGGTTGAGTTTGGGTATAAATGCAGAGATATAGAGGGAGGTAGAGGGGGACATTCAGACCCTAAGAGGACAGAAATAGAGAGAGTAAAGAGAAACTTTGAGAGGGAGACAAATAGAGATATGCATACTGGTATTCTGATATACTCACTGATAGATTGAGAGAGTTGGCGAGATTAAAACAAAAACACTGTTTCATTGCTCTTGCTTGATATTTTTCTGAAATTACTCTAGTCCTGGAGAACTTTGGATACATACGAGGTTTAGAAGAGGGATTGAGTCTGGTTTTAAGGACTGATTTTGTAGTTTCCAGGTTATACTCAAGTGAACTGTTCTAGTAGACTGGTCGAGTTTTGTTTTCTGGGTTTTGAAATTGGTTCTGGATCATTTTCTTGCTGCTGATCTCTGCTTGTTGTTGTTGATAACCTTTAACATTTGTTCTTCATTTCCAGGTATTTTCTGATTCTCTAAGGGATAAATGCAAATCTAGAGCTGTAATGGCCTGAATCTTCATAAATACATGACCATTTTTTTAGTTTTCATGTCAATTGCTTGCTTGGAATTTCTGAAATCAGTAGCATGGTGTGATGATGTTTAAATTGGTTAGTTTATTTTAGCATAGTAGTATTTCAGGAATGCTCTTTACTTTTCTATCTTGTTGAAAGCATGAGGTTTGGTCTGTGGATATGTAAGTAACTCCAGACATTTGAAACATTTGTATACATGGACTATTAACCATGTTATTCATTGTTTGGTTTTGAGACTATTTAGCAATAGCAGGGTATGAGTGGACTGGTTGTATATATTGTTGAAGGCTTAGAGAACTCATTAGTCGTCAGGTTTGAATGATCGAACATTTGAAAGAATCAGCATGTATGTGAAAGTAGGATTCTATGTATTCTTTATGTGCATATGGGATCAGGAAATTACAAAATGTTAGTGATGTACATCTTAAAATTGAGACTAGGTGATGATTGCATAGGTTTGCTCAATTAGGTGACAAAATCAGTGTTTAAACAGGGATTGGAAATTGACAACAATGTGTAGTGTAAGATGCTTTTCATGTATAAATGATGAATAGCATAGTAAGCATATCTATTTATGTATTAATTTGCTTCTATTAGGGTTCGATCTCAAGTTAATATTCCAGTAGTTTATTGCTTTGTGATTACACGTTAATTTGATTGAATGGTTTTGGTAGTGGACTCACAAGGCTTGGGCTTGGGGGTTTGTTTTCATAAGTTTTGGGCCATTGGCCCACTTGGTTTAAAATCTGCGCTATATTGCAAATTGGACCAACTTTAATAAATTATAGGAGTCGTAACTCTGGAGTTTGAATTGAAGGGTGAGGACTTTTAATCCTTTAACATGATTGGGTTTTAGAAATGTTGGCCCAGGAGCAGCCCTTTGTGATCTCACAGGGATTCGGATTTCGGGCTCACTTAGAGCCCAGCGTTATAAATACCAAGCCTTCAGTATTTCTTGAACAAATAGCAGTAGATGAGTTCGTTTGGGCCCAAGTACTAGCCCAGTTTGTTTTAAAAAAGGCACATCTCTCATGTGAAATGGATCCATTTTGAGCCTAGGATTGAACTAATAGTTGATCCAGCAACAATTAAAATATTGTAGACCATGGGCCTTTCAAGGTAAGTAGCAAACTTGAGCTAAGGTTTTCTCCGATAATAGAGACTCCCTTGTTCGAGTTTGGACTTGATCTTGATGCCCCAATTTCCTTGAATGCTTTTAATAATAGCTAATTATTAATAATTAATAGTTCTAATTAATTAAGTTTTTTTTAGAGACAATTCTTATAGATAATATTAGTTCATTTTTAGGATGTCCTTTTAAAACGAATTAAGGTGCGCCGCGCCAAATCAAATCACGAATTGCGTTGACCTCTTTAATTGTTTATTTAAAATACTTAGAACTCGAGGCGTGCCATTTAGCTAATTTTCATGGCCCTCCCAAAATTAACAACGCGTTAGTTGCTTTAGGCGCATTCCTTAATAATTTTACCTTCCTAAACTCGGGTGTGCATCTCATGTGACCCAAATCCAAATCCCAAAATGTTGAATAAGATGTGTTCTGGATTGCAGGTGCATTTCATGTGACGTGATCCAAAGACATGTTTTAAATGACGTTCAATATTCTTTAAAAATTAAATGAAAGCTGTTGAAAGCTAAAATCTGCACATAGGTTCAAAAATGTATTAAAACTAGATAATTAAGCCGAATATGACAGTTGAACGACCGTGCTAGAACCACGGAAACTAGGAATGCCTAACACCTTCTCTCGGGTTAACAGAATTCCTTACTCGAATTTTTGATTCGCGAACTGTTAAATAGAGTCAATATTTTTCTCGATTCGGGATTCAACCGGTGACTTGGGACACCAAAAATCTCCCAAGCGGCGACTCTGAATCTTTTAATAAATAAATCTCGTTTCGATTGTCCTTTTATTGGAAAAACTCCCTATTATACCCTTTACGGGGTGTAGTGAGAAAGGAGGTGTGACACAGGGAATGTATATAGACCTTTGAGCAAAATGCTTCAGTAAAATTTGCATACCATTGTCGACTTGCTTGTTTCAAACAATAAAGAGATTTGTTCAGTTTACAAACCAATCATGTTTTATCTACAACTAGCCTAGGTGGTACTTGCATATACACCCCCTCATTGAGGTCTCCATGGAGGAAAGCATTGTTCACATCCAACTGAGATATGGACCAGCCTTTCTTAACTGTTGTAGCTATCAAGGCCCTCATTGTTGACATCTTTACCACTGTTGAGAAAGTTTCTACTTAATCAATTCCTGCCTGCTGAGTGTCGCCTTTAACAACCAGCATGGCTTTGAACCTTTCAATATTGCCATCTGTTTTGTGCCTCACCTTGTAGACCCATTTACAACCTATTTTCTGCTTCCCAGGTGGTAAGATTACTAGGTCCCAAGTATGATTGGAATATAGTGCTTCAAATTCCTGTATCATTACTACTTGCCATGCAGGATTAATGGTTGCCTCCTCATATGATGATGGTTCCCTGTCATGACAAACATTTCTCATAAGAGTCTGACTATTGGTAGTTAATAGATCAGAGGCAATATGACGATTCATAGAGAATAAGGCACTTAGGGAAATATGATTTGTTCTGAGGTGAGGAAGGCAATGTACATAATCTTGCAGATAGATTGGTGGTTTATGAGTTCTTTGTGATTTCCTTGGTTAGACAGGTTCTGGATGGGTGTGTTCAGTATAGTATTATTATGGTGAATTAGGTAGTGAAGAAGTGGGTACTACAGAAGGTGATGCAGAAGCTACATATACAAGTGACATAGGATTAGATGTGTTATCTGAACTCCTTTGATCATTCAAATTCTCAGACACGTGTGTGATATTTGTATTATCAAAAGGTTGCTCACATAGAGACTCAATGAAAGGAATTGATGAGGGATAGATGATTGAGGAGATTTGTTCATATTGATTGCAAAAGGAAAGATGGACTCATTAAAGACTACATCTCTAGAGATATGAATCTCCCCGATGGCTTCACTCAGAATTTTGTACCCCTTTGTGCTGGAAGGATAACCAACAAACACATGTGTTGTTGTTCTGGTTTCAAACCTGTCCCTGTGTGGTATTGGTACAGTAGATAACATAAGCAACCGAATCTCTTTAGGTGAGAATACTTTGGCTTTCTTTTATACACTAGTTCGTATGGGGTTTGATTGTTCATAGAAGTAGAAGGTAATCCGTTTATAATGTAGGTGGCACAAAGAACACATTCACCCCTGTATCATAAAGGTAATTTGGAATGGAAGAGAAGTGCTCTGGGTGTTTCAATGAGACATTTATGCTTTCTTTCCATCACACCATTCTGCTGTGGTGTGTAGGGACAGGTTCTTTGATGGATGATGCCTTTAGATTGAAACAACATACTTGCTTCTGTGTTAGTGAACTCTAATCCATTGTCTGACCTTATGGATTTGATAGTTACTCATCCAAATCCACCATAGTTATGAAGTATTTATATCTATCATGTGTAGGAACATGATATGGACTCTACAAATCAACATGTAGAAGTTAAAAAAATTCTATTGGTTGTACTGGTCTTTTGAGGGAATGGTAGTCTTTCTTTTCTAGCCATTGGGCAGATGGTGCAGTTGAAGGGTTGTTTGGGAGAGAAGTTAATAGGGATATAAGTAATGTTTTTTATTTTGACAAAGGGGACATGTCCAAGTCTATTATGCCCCAACACATCTATATTGCCTTTAACATATAAATGAGAAAATATACTAGGATCCTTAGAAGATGGACTTGTAAAGGAAAGCTGTTCTTCAATATTTTCACATGGACTATTTACAACTAGATAAAAGGAAACACACTTATTGATATGCAATAGCGTATTTACAATAGAATGAGAGGGACAATGTGTGTTACAAGTGCAATAAGTAGATGTTGTGGACAAGGCATGAGTAGTGTTTACTGTAAGACATGTACTATTCCTCTTCAGACAGCTTGGGCATAGAATTTACAGCCCATCTCTCACTCTACCAATCACCAGAGGACTCTTCATTAAAGGGACCTACAGTATACAACAATGTTTAACAAAAGCAACAAGACAATTGAGATGAGAGGCCAAAGAATGAACAGAGATCAAATTGTATATAAAAGAGGAACAAACATAACTTTGTCTAGAGTGATCTTAGGAGTGAGCATCACACTACCAATTTCTATCACCTTTACCATGTAGCCATTTGGAAGTACAACTAATAAAGGATAGGGTAAAGCTATTATGTTGGTTAATAAGGATTTGTTAAAAGCCATGTTATTTGATGCCCCTGAATCTATAATCCATGAGTCAGCTTTGTTTTTGAAACATTCGCATAAAAATTTACCAAAATCAATGGAGAAAGTACAAGCTATAATACCTGCAAAGTTTGTTGCTCCTGATGCAATATTAGCACTAGTTGTGCAGTTTCTTTCGCCTCCTGATTGAAACTACTGCAGTAGACTCACTAACTGGTTGTATTCCTCTTGGGAGAGACTCACACTTTGAGAATTATCATAAGCAACATATTTTTCAATCTCAGTAAGTTGTGTGTTAGTGGTTGCTACATGTGTATTAGCCACTGCTCTATTTCCTCTATTGAACCTATTATTCTGGTTGTTGTTGGAATTGTGGTTGTAGTTTAAATTTTGCCTAGGATTTTGATTGAAGTTGGAGGTCTGGTTTTAATTTATTTTGGATTCTAATTCTGACTGAAACTTTGATGGTATCCATAAAGCTCATAGCATTTCTCCTTGGTGTGCCCTGGTCTCTTGCAGTAATCACAAAAAGGTCTGTTCCTGTTGTTGTGATTGTTATTGGGAGAATAATTTGCCTTGAATGACCCAGGTCTATTTGTGCTAGCACTCAAGGCTGATGATTCTAGAGCCAAATGACCACTTGGCTTGAGTTCTCTCTGTGTTTCCTCTTGAATTAGGTATGAACAGGCTTGGGCAATTATAGGAAGAGGACTCATCATCAGTATACTACCTCGAACCACAATGTATGTCTCATTCAATCCCATGAGAAATTGTATCAACCTCCTATCCTGCTTAACTTTGTGCATGCTTTCCTTAGCTCCACATGTACAATTACAAGTGCAATGAGATTTGGCAATCAAAGTATTGAGTTCCTCCAGTAGCTTCTTCATCTTACTGTAGTAACCAGTGATATCAAGGGCTCACTGGGATAGATCATTGATTTCCTTTTGGATCTGGTACAGCTTTGTTCCATTTGCTTGATCATATTGATCTCCAAGTTCTCTCCACAATTTAACTGCATCTTTTACATACTCAACTCTATCTGCAATTTCTTTAGCTAAGGAATTCAGAATCCACGAAGTGACCATGTCATCGCATCCTTTCCATCATCGAAATTTTGATGAATCTGGATCTGGTCTCTTGCATTCCAGTTGATGAATCCTATCTTATTTTTCACTGATAGCGCTCGCATTACACCCCTTCTCCATGATCGATATCCAAAGCCATCAAATGGAACATGAACCAAAGTTGCTCCGGGATTATCAGATAGATGCATATACAAAGGACTACTGATATCAATACTTGACTGATAAGGAGACTCAGCCATGGACGGTGTAGATTGATCATCATCTTCGACAATAGTCATCTCATATAGTACGGAATGTCTAAGAAATTAAGAACTAGAAAATAGCGACTATAAATCTAACAATTTCCAAGTGATTACAGATTCAGAAGCATAATATAGCCTTTTCACAATTGTAACATGAAATCGATGGGAAAATGAACATGCATGTGTGCGATCTAATTGAAATCGAGATTGACGGAATTAGAACTAACAAATTCAGAAAGACGAGTCCAAATTTGTGATCCTCGCTCTGATACCATATCAGATTTCTCAATGAAACAATAGCTCAAAGCTCAGTTGAGCTTCAATGATGATGAGATCTGAACCTCTACGCTGTGGGAGGTTACAATGAAGAAAATGATGAAGAAGGAGATAGAAGAAGTTTCTGAAATTTCAATTCTCTAAAAGATAATTGAATGGAGTGTCCACTATATACAAACGAGAACAAGAAGGAAATGAAGAAAATGAAATTAGCTAATTAAAGCTTGTACATATGTCATTTAACTAACCACTAACTACTCCACTAACTGATAACTAACACCAACAACTCTGCTCCAATAACTAACTAAGCTAAGCTAAGAGAATAATTAATCTCAACAGCTATAACAAGGACTACTTATTAATAAAGAGTTTAAGTTATATATATTTGCCTAACGCAAAGAATATTTGCATATCAAAGTAATTTAACTTGTTACAGGATATATTTTTATTTATTTATAAAATGCCATATCAAGCTTGATATAAAAAGGTACGTGTTTGTTTTGCCGTTTGTTAATTTTTGTCAAAACATGTATTTTTCTTCTCAACTTTTGACTGTAAAAAATGAGTAGTGTCCTTTGTTCCGCCATGTTATTTGACTATCGGAACTAATTGACTTATTTGGAAATTTTTTTGATAAAAATTATTCATCTTTTGCCGAAATGCCAAGAAATGAAGATATATACAAACTATTATAACCAACTAGTAATATATATGTCAATGTTTATTAAATGAGATAAAATCTTTCTATCAAAATCCAAAAGATAACAAAAACAAAAAAGACAAAGGACTACTATGCCATCATCATGTGAATCAATAATTCCAATCAATCATGGAGAGATAATTCAACCAAAAATCTTCATGTATTCCACGGTTGTCATCAAAGGATAGCAAAAACTGTTAAATATAATAGAATGGTACTATTCTAAAGTTGATGCTTCTAACTTTGTGAAAATCGCATATATGTATTTGTATATAAAGGGTGTTTGGCTAAGCTTATAAGTTGGTCAAATTAGCTTGTAAGCAATTTTCGATTTATCTATGCGTTTGGTAAAGTTAAAAGTGCTTATAAGCCAAGTGTTTATAAGTCAAAAATAAGCCAAAAGTCATAAGCTGATCACCCCTTATGAGATTTTAGCTTATAAACACTTTAAGTTTGACCGTGATTTTTACTATTTTATTCTTAAAATATTACTCCTACATCAATACAAACTGCCTCGAGTAATCAACCTAACACCCCCCTTCCCTTCAAGTCTGCAATTCTCACTGACTATTTAAGATAAGCAAATTTTATATTCCTTTGCATATTTATATCTATGTGATTGTGTATTAATGTTTGAACTGTATGTAATAAACGAGGACATATCAAATTTTTGTTGTATTACTTTCTAATGTTGTGGTGATGAAGACAATGTTTGTTTCTCTGTCCCATTTAGGTTCATTTTTTACTGAGAAACTTTTGTCAATTTATTAATTATTACTATAACTTATGATTATATGCTTATCATAAAATAAATTATATTTATAATAAAAATTATCTTATCTAAGCACAATTATATTTAAAATAAAATGGCAAATAAAATATTTTGTATTTGAATCGATCTGGAATCTAAAATTTTGAAGAAATTACGTCCTTATAAGTATAAACAATTCTAAGGTTATTTAAATCATTTTAACAGAAAAAAACTTATCAACACTTTTTTATCAAATACTGTAGCAACTTATTATCAATTTCAGCACTTGTACCCAAACACATAACTGCTTATTTATTAAATCAGTTTCAGCACTTAAAAGTGCTTTTCAGCACCTAATACTTATCAACACTTCAAATCAGCTAATCCAACGGGGCACATAAACTTTTAGCACTTAATTATGGTTAATTAATATACATTCTCACCTTAATTGATCACTTACTTATAAAATTAACGTAATTTGGTAAAAAATACCTCAATATAAATAAGTATTTACTGATAAAAAATAGAGTATATGATACCATTAGATACTAATGTTAAATCATATACTCTATCTTTTTCATTATCAAGGATAAGGTCCACGCTTTGAGTAGCTTATTTTTCATTTATGATGCGACAAAAGAACCATGGTCATTTTTTGACTTATCTGCTAACTGATCAATCTGGATGCTGGGTTAAAAGGCAATTAATAACGCTGGTCTACATTAAGCTAGTAATATTTGATACAAAATCTTATACAAAGTCCCATTATATATATATATATATATATAGCGTATAGCTTTGTACGTACTTATGTGTCTCGAATAATTCGCGAGTCTCTCTACTTCAACAAAAAAATGCTAATTAAATATAGGAGTGGAAACAATCGTGTAAAATATAAACCCCCACTCTCCTAGTGGCGAAATCAGAAAATTCAATAAGAGTATTTAAAATTTGAACATTATTTGCCAGTTGACTATGTAAGGGTTTCAAAAACTATTTTTTGATTATGACAAATAATATTTTAGCCTATATGTGGTATAATTTTTCCAGACAAAGGACCACCCTTAACCACACATAGCTTCGCCCAGGTTCCTATCCCCACATACAATAAAACGTATACAAATTAAAGATATTAGGGGTAAAAAAAGATTTTGGCGTGAGTCAACCATTGGCCACCATTCACGAGACTCTCTCTATATATATATGCGCAATCTTAATTATATACTTAGCTCATGGTGGAGAAATTCAGTCCTGGATTCTGAAGTTTGAAATCCCTTTAACGAGGAAAATTTGATGAAATATATACTCGGATTCTAGTGATCTACATATTTATATCTTAAACCTTTTTTTTTTTTTGGTAGCTACTGAATTATTCGGAAGTAATAATTTCTCACTTAAGCCAAGAAAGAGGGAGGAACTTAAAAATAATTGGATTGATTCAAGATGAGGGCAATTATTATCTAGCTATACTGTAATAGAAACTTATTTATCACCTTTATTTAGATTCCTTATTGATTACTTTGTATACCTTTAATTTATTTACAAGTTATATACAAAATCATAAAAAAGAAAAAAATTTAAGATGCCTTAGTTTTAGCCTATCAGTTACACGACACTCACACCCATTTCCAATAACCCCCTACATTTAAGATTATGTTTCTTTTCCAAAGAATGTCAAAAACATTTTCTCCCAAAATCTCTCTTTCAAACCCAATTTATTGTTGAAGAAACTGTATTTCAAATGTATGATAATTGTATATTTATTGTATTGTTACGAGCAGTTGTGAGTTTGTGACGAATTTTACAGTTTGTATCACAAATATATGATAGTTGGTTGCATATAAATTTATTAGTCTGGCATCAGGTATTATTTTATGTATTAATGTATCACATACGAAATACATACAATTATAATACAAGTAGGATATAATTATATTTTAAAGCAGCACAATATTTGACTAGAAATTACTAGTCACATATCTAATGGTACTGGAAAATTTTACACAATAAATTCACACAAGTTAACAACACGTGTCAAAAATTAATTGGGAATTGTCACAGGGTTGCTCTTAAGTTGTCAAGGTGTTGCAAAATGGATACAATGCGTATGTTGGTTTCAGTAAATATAAAATTTAACCTTATATCATTTATAAATTAAAGATTTATTTCTCTAATTTCGATATAGCCGAAATTATCTTCTTTCTATTCAGTTTCCTTTTCCGCACGGCTTCTCTAGACATCATCGACTCTGAAACATGTGATTATTGATATTTGACAAAGTTTTGTTGGGCCTCTACTGCACATCTGCATAAGTTTAAAATGACTAGCTATTAATAATTCGTTTTCGTCAATTGGGACTTGGGCGACGTACGGAACCAAAATGTAAGATCGAAAAGACTACTACTTTTCAAGTTTAAAATAATCGATACAGTGTATACTTCAACTTTCTTGTGTTGGAACTTTAGTTCCAAAATACATGTACGAACTTTTTTTAACGAACTAGTATACTTTTAAATTCAGTACGGGATGTAATTCCTAGCCACATATGACTAAAGTACAAAAGAAAATTCGTGTTTTAGTCCCATAACTATTGATAAGATTTTAATGTTAGATCCTTGTGGATACCAGATAATTAATCATATCTAACCTTCAATTAAATAAAATGTACACTTTAGATATATTCACTTGTAAATCTCCACAAATTTAATTAATTACTAGCTGTTAAATCATTAAACTACTCGCATATTATGTTAACTCTATATTGTTACTCCATATTTAAAGAGAATATAGTTTTATAAATAGTCTGAATATAACACATTTCTTATATAAGAAATTATAAAAAATCACACTTTAATATATTGTTGATTAAAAATATTAACTATAAAACAAATGTATAAATATTTAGTCAAATATTAAAAAGACGAGAATCAAAATTAACCAATAACTGAGGGATCAAAAATGCAATTATCTCATTATAAAATAGTTTATGGGTTCCAACATTTTAGCGTTGCTATATGTACTACATTATGAAAGATTAGTATCATTATTTGATCGAAAAGCCACAGAATTCTCCTTTATAAATTGACCAAGAGCTGAAATGTAAGGACAGTAAAACCAACTGTTAAAGAGAGGGAAACGGGAAAACGAAGGCCTTGGGATTTCCAAATAGAGGAAAAATCTCAGCCACAACAGTGGGGACAAGTTGAAGTTTACGTTTTATTTTTGGTGTAGTGACCACTTTTTGTTACTACTGTTGGAAGTACTGATGAGTCCAACGCATGAACACATCGAAAATGACCCAACAGCACTCGACCCAACCCGACTATCACAAGCGCGTTGGTGGCTCTCGTCCTGTCCCCCCGCTCTGTATTATCTACCAAAATTTTAGACTCGAGACAATCATTTTGCTGTTTAAAAAATTAAAATAAAAGTGTTTGGTATGATAAGGCTTTCTTGAAATACATAAAATAAGTCTTTTCATGTTTCTCGGTAAATAATTTCTTTTAAATGATATACTTATTAAAGATTGAAAATAATGTGAGCAAATTGAATAGTGTTATGATAATTTAGTGTTGATAATATGATGAAATTTTAATTGGAGCAAGTGATACAAAAAATGAACTGAGATAGTTGTAAAAGAAAGGAATTTTCGCCCGTAGACAATAACTTTGCGTCGAAAAAATAAAATCAAGACCGAAAATATTGCAACAATCGTAGTATTTGATTTCAAATAATATGAGTGTAAAATCTCTATGAATCCTCTGATTCTAATTTTTCAGTATAAATTCAAGGGCCTTTGAGCTTGATCTTAGATTTTAATTTGATTTATCCATCGCAAACACTTTGATTGTTGCCACGAATTTTATCATGAACAAGTGGCCTTGATCTTCAACGCCTTTTATTTGATTTGACTTCGTTCTTGACCTTGAAAACTTGAATTTTCTTCGCTATTGAGCTTGAACTTGAGTTGCTATTTGTTCTTGAACTTGAACTTGATTTCTTGAACTTGAACTTGGTTGCTTGAAGCCTGAAACTTGTAGAGAAATTTGCGGCTTTTGATCCACGAGCTTTCTCTTGCTTCTTGTTATAACTTCTGGTGTCTTTTCCTATCTATTTATTCATTTGACCCAGCTTTTTTTTGTTCCGTTCCGAATTTTAGTTGGAATGGGGATTGTAATTCTTTTTATTTCTCGAGGTATAATGACAGACCGCGAGGCTCGACAAGAAGGATTGGTGGAGAGATTTTGTGTTATATTTGGTAATCCTTTTAATATCCAAATTGGATTCGAAACCGCATTTCGGGAAGAACCAGCTAGCTCTGGGTTCGAGTGGCATTTCACCCCTAACCACAACTCATCCGTTGATTCTTCTACATCAGTCGGTTCGGACCTCCACTTAGCTTCACCCAAGCTTCATCCTGGTCATGGATAGATCACCTAGGTTCGGTTCTATAAGTGAGATGTAGGGCTCAAATTGTCTTGTGCAGGAGATGATATTTTAACAAAGCATGTGCCCAGAAATGTTTTTGATCAAGTAAATAGCTCTACGAACGAATGGATTGGATCGACTTAGAAAATGGAAAGATTTGTACAAGTTATACGTTTTGTTACAACTTTGTGGAAAATCGTTAGGTTTGAATATTTTAGATACCTATGACTCGATTGGTGAAATAGTATCTCTCCCCCAAAATGTATGTTTTTTTATCGACGCACAAATATAATACTCCATCCGTTTCAATTTATGTGAACCCATTTGACTGGGCACAAAGTTTAAGAAAAGAGAGAAGACTTTTGATTTTGTGGTGTAAAATGAGGCACATGAATTTTGTGTGGCTATAAATAATTCTGTAAAGATAAATTGTTTCCAAATAAGGAAAGTGGTCATTCTTTTTGGTAAGGACTAAAAAGGAAATAGGTTCACATAAATTGAAACGGAGGGAGTATTTTGTTGCGAATGAACAAGATATTCAGGAATTGTCCTGTCACGACCTAGATTTCCCGCCGTCGAGAGTCGTGATGGCGCCTACTCGTAGAAGCTAGGTAAGCCAAATTTAGTTACATTTCCTTGATAAAAAGTCCTTATAGTAATAATATTTTAACAATGAGAAGTCAACAATAATAAGAGGAAGTCTTAAATTTAAATAGCTAAAAAGATACTAAATTCCAACATAATCTCTACCCAAGAACTGGAGTCATATATTCACGAACGACTAAGAAGTACTAAATACAAAGTCTGAAAGAAATATAAATTTGTTTATCCCGAATACAAAGAGATGACAGTCTAATGTATAGAAGGGAGATGCTGGGCCTGTGGATGCCTGCAAGGCTACCTCGGGTCTCTCCGGACTGAAGGTATGCTCCCGAGCTAGAGCTGCTGCTGCTGCTGCTGCTCGAAACCTGGACCTGTGCAAAAATGCACAGAGTGTAGCATCAGCACAACCGACCCCATGTGCTGGTGCTAGCCTAACCCCGACGAAGTAGTGACGAGGCTAGACTGGACATCACATCAACCTGTGCAGAAATATATATACGAGTACAACGGAAAATAGCAAGAACATAACAATTTAACTGGGGAGGGGAGCATGCTTCAGGGGTAACAATTTGTGATGACCCAAAGGGTCATCACCGTATTCTCCCTTTTTTCGCGCTTTCGAGGCCTTGAAAACCTCATTTTGTAGTTGTCTCGATTTGCGTGCACAGTCCGGGCGCGAAGCCGGAAAAGTTTTTATGTTAAAATATATGAATTCTATGAAAAATTTGAAGAATTATGATACTAATATTGATATAGTTGATCTTGGTCAACATTTTGGGTAAACGGACTCGGACTGGTGATGTGACGGTCCCGGGAGGTCCGTAGAAAACTATGGGACTCGGGCATGTGCCCGGAGTCAAAATCCTAGGTCCAGAACACCGGTAAAAGAATTTTTCTGTTAAATTATTTTCTGAAATTATTAAAGAAAAATAGAAATGAAAATGAGTTAGAAAATATAGGTATCGGGCTCGTATTTTGGTTCCGACGCTCGATACAGGTCTTAAATATGTGTTAAATACTACCTGTAAAGTTTGGTTAAATTTTGACGTCGTATGACGTGTTTCGGACTATGAGTTCCAAGTTAGAAAGTTAAAGAACTTTGAAATGAAAATCATGAGTTTTGAGGCTCGATTCTATGTAAATGATGTTATTTTGGCGATTTGATCGCGCGAGTAAGTCCGTAGGATGTTGTTGGAGTTATGTGTATGTTTGGTTTGGAGCCCCGAGGGCTCGGGTGAGTTTTGAGTAGGTCCTGAGAGGCCTTAGGCTTAAATATCAGGAGTGGCAGTATAGTAGGTCCCACACGGCCGCGATGCATTTTTGCGCGGTCCGCGTGGGCCGGGTCAGAAAAGTCATTGGTTTAAGTTTAATCAGTGCGGTCTACGCTGGAAGCTACGCGGCCGCGGCGCATTTATATGCAGTCTGCGTGGCTAGGTTCAGAGAATCCAGGTGCAGGTCCACCAGCGCGACCGTGCACCAAAACAGTGCGGTCCGCGCTGGGTAGGTTCAGAGAACCAATTTTCTTCCCTTTTTCGGTGCGGCCACGTGGCATTTTTGTGCGTTCCGCGCCAGCCTTCAGTAAAGTATATAAATTCGATATTTTCAGCTATTTTACACTTTTTCAAAATCCAAAACATAAGAGGCGATTTTCCAAACAATTCATCTTCTTCAAAACGATTGGTAAGTGATTTCTAACTTATTTTCTTCACTCCTTAACATCTTGTAACATGATTTTAACTTAAATCAAGGATTTTCATAAAAGGGGATTGGGGGTTTGGTTAAGGATTAGGGTTTTCGAAAATTGAGAAGTTAGACCTCAATTTGGGGTCCGATTACAAAACTAATCATATAATTGGAATCATGGGGGAATGGGTAACCTGGTTTTGGTTCGAACCTCGGATTTTGACCACGTGGGCCCGGGGGCGTTTTGGAAAATTTTGAGTAAAACTTTAGGAAATTCGTTTTCATGCATTCAAGTTGATTCAATTAGCATTTATTGATGCATTCAAGTAATTTGTGACTAGATTCGAGCGGTTTGGTGGTGAATTCGAGGGGTAAAGCTATTCTAGAGGCTTGAGTGGACTTTTGGAGCATTTGAGGTAAGTGTTTGATCTAACTTTGGCTTGAGGGAATAGGATTAGAGTGTTTTGACTGCTATTTGCTAAATGATCGAGTACGGTGTATAAGCATGGTGATGAGTATCTATACACCGGTGTCTAGCATGACCGTGAGTACTAAATGCTTTTAATTCGAAAGATATGACACATCTGCCTTGTTATATTGATAACTCTCATGTAAAGTATTGGATAAGAAAGAAATGAACTAAAAGAGTTTGTGAAGCAATGATTTCCTTGCCGGGATAGTTGGGCTGTTAGCTGTACCCTTGCCGGGTTTAACTGTTATATTGATGTTTTTCCCTAATGGGACCCCCTTTGGAAAGATTATTAATGTTATGAATTATAATATGGGATCGTGTGGTACGCCGACCACTTATGAATTATAATATGGGATCGTGTGGCACACCGACCACTTATGAATGGGATCGTGTGGCATGCCGACCACTTATGAATTATAATATGGGATCGTGTGGCACGCCGACCACTTATGCACTGATAAATGGGATCGTGTGGCGCGCCGTCCACTTAGACTTATATATTTATACGAGCTATAGTATTGAGATGGTTACATT
>MU677103.1:113306-136428 GCA_026770625.1 Nicotiana glauca | reverse complement strand
TAATTCGAAAGATATGACACAACTGCCTTGTTAAATTGATAACTCTCATGTAAAGTATTGGATAAGAACGAAATGAACTAAAAGAGTTTGTGAAGCAACGATTCCCTGGCCGGGATAGTTGGGCTGTTAGCTGTATCCTTGTCGGGTTTAACTGTTATGTTGATGTTTTTCCCTAATGGGACCCCCTTTGGAAAGATTATTAATGTTATGAATTATAATATGGGATCGTGTAGCACGCCGACCACTTATGAATTATAATATGGGATCGTGTGGCACGCCGACCACTTATGCACTGATAAATGGGATCGTGTGGCGCGCCGTCCACTTAGACTTATGTATTTATACGAGCTATAGTAGTGAGATGGTTATATTGCTATATCTGTTGACTTATTCTTTACTATATCTCCCCGAGCATGTCCCTTTCCCCCCCATTTGTTACTGGTACTTCCTTGTTGTTATTTTCCATTGTTGTACATATATATACATATCTGCACAGGTTGATTTTGGTAGGTCCTGTCTAGCCTCGTCACTACCTCGCCGGGGTTAGGCCAGGCACTTACCAGCACATGGGGTCGGTTGTGCTGATGCTACACTCTGTGCCTTTTTTTTGTGCACAGATCAGGATGCAATTTACAGACCGCAGTGGTAGGATTTTTTTCTGGGAGCTATCTTCAGTTCAGGGACTCTCGAGGTAGCCTAGCTAGCGTTCGCAGGCCGAAGTCCCTTTCTTTATTTTTGTTTGTTCATCTTGTATCAGGCAAACACTATGTATTTCTTTCTCAGACTTATTTGTAGTATTCTGTAATAGTCTGTGAGTAGTGATACCAGATACTGGGTAGAAGTGAATCTTGAAAGCTTCCGCATTTTTTTTCCGTTTGCAGTTATTCAAGTATTTATAAGTCTTCCGCATTTGATTATCATTTCAGTTCATTATAATTGTTTAAAAGAAAACAGTAGAAATGTTGTATGGAATGACTTGCCTAGTTCCGACAGTAAGCGCCATCACGACTCCCGATGGTGGGAAATCCGGGTCGTGACACAATTAGAAACAAATATCAGGAATAATGGTAAGTACATCTACAGTTTAACTTCTAGCAATAATGAATAAACAAGGAAAATTTCATATTCAACTCATCTCATTGCAGGCGTGCAACCCGATCCCATTTCTCAATATCTCGTGGTAGGCGTACCACCCGCTCCCATTTCTATATATATCATATGTGATAGGCGTACCACTCGCTCCCATCTCAATATATCATGTGTGATAGGCGTACCACTCGCTCCCATCTCAATATATCATGTGTGGTAGGCGCACCACTCGCTCCCATTTCAACATATCATGTGGTAGGCGTACCACCCGATCCCATTTCAATCCAACACAGTATCACAAAGAAAATCCCGGCAAGGAAACATGATAATATAATATTTTTCCCGGCAAGGGAACTAGAAATATCAAATCAACTATCCCGGCAAGGGAGGTCCAGCTATAACCAAACTTATTCAATTTCTACTTAACACAATTAATACCAATGCTCAGTCATAACAATTTCTTGCTCGGTTTTTTTTAAGATCTTCAACCAAGTTCTCATAAGCATCATTTAAGAATACAACTTAGCAATTTAAGACTCACGGTTGTGCTAGACACCAATGTATAGATACTCGTCACCATGCCTATACATCGTACTCGATCAATTAGCAAGTAGCAAACAAGACTCAACTCCTATTCCCTCAAGCTAGGGTTAAACCAAACACTTACCTCAACTTCCACGGCTAAATCAATCCACAACGACCGCCTTCCCTTTCGAATTCGGCTCCAACTCAATCAAATCTATACAATAAGGACTTAATAATATCAATATAGGCTAAACAAATCAAACCCAAAGCCTAGATATAGGTTTTCAAGCTTTTTTCCCAAAATTTCCAAAAATGCCCCCGGGCCCGCTTGGTCAAAACACGAGGTTCGGACCAACATCAAATCCTCCATTCACCCACGAGCCCAAATATATAATTTGTTTTCAAATTCGACCCCAAAACGAGGTCTAAATCAAGAGAATATAGAAAGCCCTAACTCTACCCATTTTTCCCAATTTCTACCTTAGATTACATGATTTGAGCTTAGGAATTTGATAGATGATGAAGCAAAATGAAGGAAAATGAAGAAAACAAGTTAAAAAATACTTACCCATGAAGCTTTGGTGAAGAAGTGCTCTAAAAATCGCCTAGGGGCTGTGGAGAAGAAGAGTTCGTGTGTTTTTGGGTGAAAACTCCCGTCACTGTTCTGTTTTAAAACTTAAAAATCACTGGGCAAAATTATCTTATGCGATCGCGTACAAGGGATGCAATCGCATAGAGTAGGGAAGGGGGGGGGGGGACAGTACTCTTCGATCGCAAAAGGAGAGTGCGATCACATAGAGGAACTTTTATTGAAACTGGGCCAAAGCATTGCGATCGCGTAGAGGTAATGCGATCGCGTAGAACAAAAAATGGGATTCTCAAAATAAAACAATGCGATCGCGGGGGAGCTATGCGATCGCATAGAGTAAATCTGAACCTCTGAAAACTTGCACTACTCGATCGCGGCCTGTCCTATGCGATCGCATAGAAGGAATAACTGGACAACAGACATCAGCAATTTCTGCTGCATTTCCTAAGTTTGAAACACTCTAGGACACCTCCGAAACACTCCCGAGCCCTCGGGGCTCCTAACAAAACACACACACTAACTCAACAATATCCTACAAACTTAACCGTGCGATCAAATCACCAAAATAACATCAAAAATAAGGAATCAAACCTCAAAACTCATGTTTTTCTTTGAAAATTTCATAAAGCATCAAATTTTTATTTTAAGTCCGAAACACGTCAAATGACGTCCAATTTCAACCAAATTTTATAGAAAGCACTTAAACCATATATAAGACTTGTACCGGGCATCGAAACCAAATACGAGCCCGATACCACTATCTTCTAATCAAATTTCATTTCCAATTTCCTTAATAATTTCAGAAAAATAATTTCACAGAAAAATTCATTTCTCGGGCTCTAGACCTCGGAATTCGACTCCGGGCATATGCCCGAGTCCCATATTTTTCTACGGACCCTCCAAGACATCCAATCACGGGTCCGGATCCATTTACCAAAAATATTGATCGAAGTCAAATATATCCATATTAATATCAAAATTCATCATTTTTCACACAGAATTCATATTTAAGCTTTTCGGCTACGCACCCGACTATGCATGCAAATCGAGGCGACTAAAAATGAGGTTTTCAAGGCCCTGGAAGCACGGAAAGAGAGATAAAACAGGTGATGACCCTTTGGGTCGTCACATGTCCATATGTAAAATAGGATATATGTCTTCCATAATTGATCGACCGGTGAAAGCGTTTGGCAAGGATGAATCGCTCGCGAAAAGGAATCTATTGATTCTCTACCAATTTGTTGGACCGTAGGTGCGATGATTTACTTCACGGGCGAGCCCGAGAAAGACATTACATGAACTGATTAAAAGGGAGTCTAAATGCTACATGAAGAACATAAGCCAGATGACGGAATGGGAAGACCCTGGATGTAGAAGATCATTACATGAGAGTTACGAAGACCCCTATTTATAGTTGTGGAATGGAAGAGTTTTGATAAGAACAAACTCTTTCCGACCAATCAAATTGAAATGTGACATGGCCGCATTTGATTGGCCAGAACATGTCACTGGCACGGTTTTATTGGCCTTTGATCACCCCCAACTATGCCTTATAAAAAGGACTAAGCGGTCGCTGCAAATATATTCCGATTAACAAGTCCGGAGTCGAATCCCACAGGAAATTAACCTATCGATCACAGCTATTGGACTCACAGAAATTTATGTATTTAATCTTCAGAGATATTTGAGTAACAAATTGGGTGTTTATGAACTAAATATTACGTAATAAAAATGCAGTAATTAGGAACTAGCTATAAACTGATTGTAGCAAGAATGAGAATGGCCTAAGGTTATGATTTCCCCTCTTGTTGGAATCCTTTCTACTATGTTTGATATAAATTTGCCTTAGTCTTCTTTATCGATCATGAGCACTCTGACTGTCATAACTATCTCCCGAGTAATTATAATAATATACTAGACATATTTTCCCGAATTACGCTAGCTGGCCTTAGTTACAGCTCACTTAGATCACACCCAAGGTTTCATTTTTCCTAATTCCACCTTTAAACCGTTCGTATTGATTCCTCATATACGTTAGGAGTGATATTATTCAATAACTATCTAAACATATACTTTATCTAATGCATACTAAATAGGCACAGCCGATTGAGGGCCCTTCAATCAACATCAATCGCAATATAGTTGAATAAATAGAGAAATTATTAGGGCAAATTTATATTAACATAATGCGAGATTCATCCTCCAAGAGGTTCCATCAAAACCCTAGTTTAGCTGCGCATAATCGTTTTCACAATCATAATGATATAATTCATTCTCAATGATAATAACAAGAAGAAGAAAAGGTAAAAACTCTATGCCGAATCTTCTGCCTTGCTTCTTGCTTGTTCTTGCTTTCAAAAGCACTTCAAATACCTCGATATCCTCTATTTGGGCGAGCTGAGCTTCTTATAAGTCAAGGAGAGTCGTCATAAAAATTACACAATTGACCTTGCAATACTTGACTCCGAGCATCCCGTATGCGGCCACAGATGGACCACGGACCTGGGCGCGAATTTCTTTTTTGCTCTTTCTTCTCTTTTTCAATCGAGTTGTCCTCCGATTGGCCTTTCATGCTCCATATTGACTCCAAAACACTCTTTTAGCTTTCTTCTAGCTCGGAGTGGCTCCTACAAAGCAATAAACTTGTAATTAAAGCATTTTGTTATCTTTTACAATCAAACATAGGTAAAGTGCAGCCAAATTAGAGTGTCAATATTAGCTAACTTGCATGATTATCATCAATTATCAGCCTTCACTGTGACTTGACATGCCTTGTCATTTTGACACGTGGCATGATCCTATTGGCTCTTCCGTTTAACTTGGCGAGCCACATCATTTGACACGTGACACCAAACAGTCCTCTAGGAAGATGACATCTTGGGCCTAATGAAGTGGGCTCATCACTTTAGCCCAATTAAATGGGTTAGCCCAATAGATTAACACTTATTTATTTAATTCATTTATATTGAGCTTATACAATTAATTCAATTGTATTAACCTATATATTTATTTGGACTAGCATATTTAAAATATAATCTAAGTTATTTATTGGATTTGATAATTAATTTTACATACTTACAAATGCTCCCTGCTTCAAGACTTGTCAAAATTTTTAACCTTTTAAAGACTAGACTTGAAGTATTTATATTTGTATATTTGATCATACGAAATATTAAAGTTATTGAACTTTAAATTTGAAATTCATTGTTCTGCCACTTAATCACGCAAAGCATAGAAGCTATTGAATTGTAAATCCCAAAGTCATAGTTTTCTAGTTTTAAAAAACTCCAAAATTGGTTTGCTCTTTCCATGTACACTTCAAACAATTCTTTTAATATGTGACATTGCATGGCTTCCGTAACTTTTTAACTTACAACCATCTTTCCCTAACTCAAATGGAAATAGAAGACTTCTGCCGTCTTTCCTCTCCAAATTGGATTAGGATACCCAATTGTACTTGAATTCTAATAATTAGTAGATCCATACCGCAGCGGCGAATCCAGGATTTTAAAGTCGTGGATACTTAATAAAAATTCGAAAAAAAAGGAAAAAGGAAATTAGTTATGGATGCTCACTCAATATTTATTTAAATATTTTTATAATTACCTATACAATTTTACTAAATTTTGTCAAAAATAATAGGTGCTTGAGCACCCAAAAAGAACATGCAGATCTGCCACTGCCACACCGTAACTACTCCTCTAATAGGCACGTTATTGCACCTACAAATAAATCATGCCTTTCATTCAGAGGACATCGGTTGTGCTTGCACTCTAATTTTGACTGTTCGAAAGCATTGACGTGAGGATGATTTTTTATTTTTTTTATTTTCTTGTGCTTTTCTTCCTTTATTGATTTTTTAGGTCAAACAAGAAGGTGTGTTCTTGTTTAACGAGACGATCCATGCATGGAGAAGATAATTTTGGGGTGGGAGGGGATGAGTACTCATCCTTGCCCGAATATCGAAGAGATTACTCTCAATGTGGCTCGACTATCGGAGAGATTACTCTCAATGTATCCCGGCTATCGGAGAGATAACTTTAAATATGCCTCGATTATCGGAGAGATACTCTCAATGTGCCCCGACTATCGGAGAGACACTCTCAAAATGACCCGACTATCGGAGAGATTACTCTCAAATTGCTGCGACTATCAGAGTGATAATCTCAAAATGATCTGACTATCAGAGAGATTACTCTCAATGTGGTTCGACTATCGGAGAAATTAGCCTCAAAATAACCCGACTACCGTAGAGATTACTCTCACTGTGGCTCAACTATCGGAGAGATTACTCTCAAAATGACCCGACTATCAGAGGGATTACTCTGAAACTGACTCTACTATCAGATAGATTACTCTCAATGTGGCTCGACTATCGGAGAGATTACTCTCAAAATGACCCGACTATTAGAGAGATTACTCTAAATGTGGCTCGACTATAGGAGAGGCCAATTTAGAGTGCAAAGGGACTCATATGTCCACCTTAAGATTGAAAAGTTATAGTTCCTTTTAAGAACAAACCCACAGAGAGGCCAACTTAAAGTGCAAAGGGATTTATATGTCCACCTTAAGAATGGAAAGTTATAGTTCCCTTTTAAGGACAAACCCACGAAGAGGTCAATTTAAGGTGAAAAGGGACTCATATGTCCACCTTAAGATTGGAAAATTAAAAAGCTTCAACTCGAAACGACATCGACTTGAACACTTGGAAAACTTTGAAGATTTGGCAGACTTTGCATACTTCAACTCGAAGATTTGGAGGGCTTAAACAATTCAACTTTAAGTTTGATTTCTCAAAAATTAATGAACCGTTTGATTTCTCAAAAATTAGACTTCAACATCTAAAATATATCCAAAACTTAGAATCAAACACCTTCAGAATCTCCCCAGATAACATTTTTTCCTAAATCAACTTTAGATTCCACCACACTGAAAATTTTAGATTTGCGCAGTCTCACCAAAAAAATCATATCTTGGTGTAAAAAAGTCAAAATCAAGAACCATTTGATTTTTTGAAAACTTAAATTGAAAATGTACAACATATACAAAAGGCAAGATTTAATGTCTTAAGGATAGTTTCAGATGATAGTTCGAAGTCGACTGCGATTTCTGATATGCCGATAGTTCAAAATTAGCGTGACTTCAACAAAATTTTGTATCTTGGTGTGGAAGCCTCGAGATTTTAAGACCTTTTTAATTTTCAGAAATTGAAATTCAAGAGCTTCATTCTCGCCAAATATCTTGGGTTTAAGTCTCTCTGAATTTGAAACGTCGTGAAGGTACACCATAAACTTGAAGGTTTGACGAACATGAAGGCATAGAGAATCCCGGGACTTCAATGCAAATGCTTGGCAGCCTCCTAAAAGATATTAATCATTTTATTCAAGACACCAATTTACCATAGCGGCTTGCCCCCTTTAAATTAAATGGGATCCAAAGTTTAACAGAAGAATAGTATCTCAGCTTGATTTTCAAGTGCTGATCGAATGGAATGCTGTCACGACCCAAAACCCAGACCTGGTCATGATGGCGCCTCTCGCGAAGATAAGGCCAGCCGACACATTTTTAATCCAGCCTTTAAGCAGTTAAACCATAAGCATTATGTCTAAAACATGACATAAACTCATAAGTAACAATGACAATACAAAATAATTCGCAGAATACAACCCAACTCAGCCCGATACTGGGGTGTCACTAGTCATGAGCATCTACTATGATCTAAATATAACTGACGAAGACTAAAATGTACTAAGTACAAACTAATAGAATAAAGAGGGAGAAAAGCAGTGCTGCGAACATCGGCAGCTACCTTGCTAAGCTCTAGTGACGCTGCCTCAGCTCAGCTAATGCCCGCTACCGGGTGCTGAAGTACCTGAATCTGCACACAAGGTGCAGGGAGTAAAGTGAGTACTCCAACTCAGTGAGTAGTAATCATAACATAAGTCTGAATGGTAAGAAATCACGAAAAGTGCATTAATATACTGTACAGAAGCAGTTCAAAAACCAGTAAGAAAGCAATGAAACTGTAAAATCCCTTAAAACATCTTAGCTCAGTTTAAACTTCTTCGAAAATGACTGTTTCAACAGTTTCGCAAATGAATGCAGAACAACTAGTGCAGATAAGCACATAAATCTTCCCCTCGGGCACAAATATACAATTTAAGCAGGTAATTGACAGGCAAATAAGAAAGATAAGCACATAAGGTTTGCCCCTTAGGCACAATGTCAACAAATCTTCCCCTCGGGAAATATCTCAGAACAATACCAGCCCCTCGGGCAATCACATAGAATAATACCAGCCCCTTGGGCTATATCTCACATCACAATGGGTACCCGAACTCACTGAAGATGTGCAGACTCCTGGAGGGGCCCTTTACGGCCCAAGTGCAATATCAAGCCATCTCGTGGCATCATAAACAGGCTCTCGGCCTCATATCAATATCAAGCCACCTCGTGGCGAACAATTTCAGGCCCTCGGCCTCATAATCAAAATCAGTGTATCACCATTGCGGTGTGCAGCCCGACCCAAAAGGTATCCTCTCAATGCAAGCCCTCGGCCTTACTCAGTCAAAAATCACATAAGCCTCTCGGGCAACGGTAAAACATTGTTTCTCAGCCCAAAACATCATTTAAATATCATTTGAGTATTAAAACTATGTGAACATGGCTGAGTTTTGAAAATAGTGGAAAATAACATGACTGAGGTCAAGTATAAAGTCAAAACAATAAGGAAATATCAACAAAAATCCCCGAAGGGTTCAAATAGTTAGCACGAAGCCCAAATATGGCATTCAGCCCAAATAATGATGATAACAAATAGATTTCAGTTAAATACGCAGTAAAATCATCAATCGGGATGGACCAAGTTACAATCCCCAATAGTGCACGACCCCACGCTCGTCAACAAGCGTGTGCCCTACCTCAATATAGCACTACGATGTGCAATCCAGGGTTTCAAACCCTCAGAACATCATTTACAATCATTACTCACCTCGATCCGGTTCAAACTCTAGCCCGCAATGCCTTTGCCCGCACGAATAGACCTTCAGATGCTCCAAATCTAGTCACAATTAGTACATAATCATTAAAATATGCTAAGAGAATGAAGCCCACTCAAAAGTATCCAATTCACATCAAAAATCCCGAAATTGCTCAAATCTGGGCCCCTAGGCCCACATCTCGGAATTTGATAAAATTATCATCAATGGAATCCTCATCCTCTCACGACTTAATACATATCAAATTTACCAAAATCCGACCTCATATGGTCACTCAAATTCTAAGAATTCACTCTCCAATTTTCAAGCCCTAGTTCTTCAATTTTCTTCCTTAATTTCCACTAATACCATGATTAAACAATGGAAAAATGACCATAAACATATGTAATGAGGCTTAGGGAACTTATCCAACTGATTCCCTTCGATTCTCCCTTGAATTCACTGCCCAAGCTCGCTTCTCGTCTTCAAAAATGGAGAACTTAGCAAAATTTCACGAAGGAACATTATATACTTTCTGACCCAGGTATTTCCGCACATGCGGTACCATTACCACTTTTGCGGTTCCGCTTTTGCGACTATTCCACCGCATCTACGGTCTTCATTAAAATGACAAATCTTTGTATCTGTGGTTAAACACTCGCATCTGCGCTACCGTAGGTGCGCTCACGACACCGCTTCTGCGGTTCCTGAAGGACTTCATATTGGATGCATCTGTGGCTACTTTACGCATATGCTAACATCGCACCTGCAGCCTCCCAATCGCAGGTGCGGTTATGACAGAACCAAAAGCTTCAGTTGCAAATCAAATTCCAAATTCTTTCGCCAACCATACGAAATCACCCCGAGGTCCCCGGGACAACAACCAAAAGCAAAAACATATCCCAATACCTTATCCAAGCTCGTTCCTATCTTCAAAATACCTCGAATAACATCAAATCAACCAAAACACATCGGATTCAAGAAAACTTTCTAAAATCTTCCGAATTTCGCTTTTGATCAAAAACCCAACCAAACCACGTCCGAATGACCTGAAATTTTGCACACACATCCCAAATGACACAATGGAACTACTGTAACTTCCAAAACTTCATCCCGACCTCTATATCAAAATCTCACCTATCAACCGGAACAAAAATGCCGAAATCTCAATTTCGCCAATTCAAGCCTAAACCTTCCACGGACCATCAAAATGCATTCCGATCATGCTCCTAAGTCCCAAATCACCTAGCGGAGCTAACCAAATCATAAAAATTCCGACCCGAGATCATATACGAACAAGTCAAATATTGGTCAAACCTTTCAAATTTCAAGCTTCAAACTGGGAACTGTTCTTCCAAATTAAATTTCGATTACCTTGAAAACCAAAACAAAAATGACCGGCTGGGTCGTTACATCCTCCCCCACTTAAACATACGTTCATCCTCAAACGTGCCCATAGTTGTTCCAACAGCCACTCAATCGCTGAATAACCTTACCATGCACATACCCCGGGGTGATCCCGCGTCACCCTATCTCATATAGGTCCGATAACACATTGTAACTAAAAATTTGCAATCCAATGTAGCCTATAAACCATAGGACCACATTTCCACTTCTAAAATCTTCAATACGATCAGAACCCCACATTTATACTGTGAATAAGCCTGAACAAGCTGTAACAACCCATACCTATAACCTCAGGTGCAATTACATGATATACCACATAACTCAAACACTTGAAGCGATAAGTTCTAATCACAGCAGCTGCACACAACAACTGAATACCGATAGAAAACCTCTTATCAACTAAAGTCTCATCCCAACGCTTTCATATACTGCCAATGATAAATAAAACACACAATAAGTCATAACCATTTCTTAGATCAACCATTTATGAAGCCATTTCTCCTTTGGCAAAGACCATAGCAAATTTTCGAGCCGAACCTCGATATTTATCCTTCCAACATGCTAAAATCAAATCCGTTTGTATTCATTAAAGATTCCAACGATCTCATCTAATCCACACAACCACCCTGGTGACATGATACCTCAATTCAGACTAAAGTCGCAACTTGCACAATCCACGCACCAATAAGAACAATCTGAACATACTTAAATAATGAAAGTGGTTCAAATGAAAGAGCTGTACCGTAAGCTCACCAGTACCACCACAATACAAGGCTGAGAACCCGTCTCACATCATAAAAACAAAGCACATGAATCTAACCCGCAAGGTCATACCTCCACATAACTTCGCAGCAATGTGTGACCCTATCCAAACACTGGTCCATATAGAACACCTTAAGTCACTCTGCTTGAAATTGATGACCACGTGCAATTGATGTCTAGAGCCAAAGAAAATCATCATAACCATGGCGAAGCAAATACATAACACTATGCAACCCAAAAGGACATAATCGATACGCCATTCACCAAGCAATATCCAATTATTCTTCCCGCTCGACTTCCACTATGAGACCCCAATAGAACCGCACCATATGTGCCTATAACCAACAAATCACAACACCTCGCAACACAGAAAGATAACTTATAGACCTCCCTAGATTACTAATAAGCTCAATAACAATCGAATCAACACATCCCTCAATAATGCAATCCGGAGCCAACCAAGCTGACTCAAATTAGAACACATATCCACAATGGCCTGCCAACGGACCTCCTATCAAGGTAACCCTGAAGCTTCTCCCTCGACTCTCTTAACTCTGCCGGTGCCATACGGTACGGTGCCCGACATCAAATCAATAACCTTGCCTGGCAACATGCCCGTCCACAAGAAAACACTTTCGAAAAGCCCCTCACCAACGGAACTGAATCAATAAGATGAGCCTCTGCATTGACATCCATCACTAGAGCCCAAATAAGAAAGATAATCCTTCCCAGTTGTCCGCTGGACTTCGAAATATGAAACCACTCTACCAAGAACATGATCCGTTAAACCTTACCACTCAATCCATGTCATTCCCGGCATAGCCAACAACGCCGCCTTAGCACAATAGTCCAGAATAACACAACACGGAGACAACTAGTTGCACCCAACACCACATCCAAAATCTGACATACCAGGTTGCAAAAGATACACTCGGGCCTCCAGACCTGATGGTTACTACACAGTTTTGATCACACGACCCAAAATCACAACATAACCTGGATATGAGAACTTCCAGTTTCCAACTCCATATAGCACACGAATTACTATACCTGATCCCAGTTCCACCGTTCGAATACATACCACATCTTTAATACCCAATCATTGCATGAGAAATACTCTAACATTCTTATGTGCCTCCAAGCAAACTCGGATATCAGCATTTGATTCATAAGAAAGTGTCACAATACCATCGAAGTACCATCAACTTAATCACATTGCCTTTTTCTGAAACATATACCCTCGTCAATCACCCCAAATTGGCAATAACCATTTCCTTAATCATCCGAAGACCCTTTCTCTAATTATTTAAATCTCATTTCTCTAATTGTTTAAAACTGCCCGTACTGCCCAAGAATTTTATGACCTTCCTTTCAGAACTGAACCGAACCTTACACACACGATCTCAATCTTCCACAACATATCACATATACCATACCATCCTAGGATAACATGAGAACTCCATATCCTTTCTGAGCCACAAGCAACTATATACTCACCCAACTAAGAACTTTCCATTGATCCCACCTAGAATAAAATCATTACACATCCCATTCTCTTCACGCCAACAAAAAATATACCTCTCTAACCGTTCAAGAACTCTCTTGATTCCTTTTGAACAAAACTAAACCATTGGTTCTGAATCCTTCTATCTCAACCAAATTATGCAGGCCACTATCACCCAAGAGCATTGCCGTGAAGCACTTGTAGAAACTCATTACCTCGTAAGCACCCATAAAACTAGTCATATCATGCCATACCGATTCGGCCTACTACCAAGCTACCCCATCAATCCAAGATCCCTTCTAATTTACCTTCAACTTGATACTCCTTCTTGCTATAACATCGAAATTCTGCAACCTGGACTCACCACACGAGACCCAAGCATAATACCACACAATCTAAGGCTCACAACCCATTGAATTCCCTTTCAAGTGTTCCCAAAAGTACCATATTTGGAATACCTACCTTGAAAAGACTTCCTGCGAATCTGAAGACATTACTTTCCTAATACTGATATATAGAATCTCATAATTGATATAGAAATGACTCAAGTCTTGAAACCTTACAAATATAAAACCTCAGTTTCTAGCCACAAGTACAACTTGAAAGTCTCCAATTATTGCATGCAAAATTTTGAACACATTTGAACCATTATTTAAAGTCATCCACTCTACCCGAAATGCAATTAGTTCGATCAAAATGACCGGACAACCTGTGCCTCATTATCACTTCTGACACTACAACATATAACCTTACCTTGATGCAAACAAGCCACTTTCTTTCCTACGTGCCGAGCATTCTTTATCAACAACAACTTAAGATATTTCGTGATTCTCAAACACCTATGAAGAATGATATAACTTTTCCTTAGTCAAAAATTTTCTTTTACTCGAGCCATCCTCGAGCTCAATCTCTGCAAACCATAATTAATTCACCGACACGCCTCAAACTGGAACCAACATAGCACATAACTGTGTAATTAGCTAATCAATAACAAACCCCCCCACTTGGCTCAAAGCCATAGATCAAAACGCACCATAACTCATAATGAATATACTCTATTATTTCCATACTTCCGTAGTGAGGTTAAACTCAATCCTTCACGAGCTCGTGAAACATAGAACATTTGGTACTTCAAATCTTCTGCAAATCTCGCATTCACTCATGCAATAGTTAAACCCTACTCTCTTGAGCAACTTAAATTCAAACTGTAAAATATATATTTCCCGAGTAACATAGATCTTCCAATAAACGACATAAGGGATTACCCAAACTTCAGAACAATCCACAGGAGATACCTACCTGCTTTTCCTCAAACTAAAATTCTATATACCTTCCACCATCATACACATTACACAGTCGCTTAGTCTTCCCGAGTCTAAACTCATACCGCAACATGAAATTTACTTCACTCCCAACTAGGAAACTTGAAAAGATTCTTCACACGCGCACAAATCGGGGCCATAACTTGAATCAAGACGAAAATTAAGCACCTAATAGTTCTTCTATCCTCCAGCAGACTCTTCTTGTTGCTTGCAAATCATACAAATACATCTCGTAGTCACATCACCCTCATCACGTAACTACCCAGTCATTACTCCCCTTAATAGGGACACAACAGAACATATAGATCCAGAAACACGTGCTCACACAATCAGCACCTCGGTGCTCAAGTTATAGGCAAAAATCCAACCTCGAGTCCTCTAGACTGGCCCAACATCAGCACATAGAGATCACATCTCACCCCTCAATCAGGGAATCACAAGTCATAGATGCACATCTGATACTGATTGCTCGTTCATGCATACGAATAAGTGCACGGAATTCAAAGAGTTTCTTTTCAAGATGAATCAAGGACGCACGACAAGAATTCAAGAATGTAAAGCTTTTCCTAAAGGTTGTGCAACCTCTCAAGGATAATTACAGACATCTCCATACCGATCCACAAGAATCTACTAAACATGCTCATAAATCGTGAGACCTATGTAACCTAGGCTCTGATACCAACTATTCACGACCCAAAACCCAGACCCGATTGTGATGACGCCTCTCACAAAGACAAGGCCAGCTGACACATTCCCAATCCAGCCTTTATACAATTAAACCATAAGAATTATGTCTAAAATATGACATAAACTCAGAATTAATAATGACAATACAAAACAATTCACGGAATACAACCCAACTCAGCAGATACCGGGGTGGCACTAGTCATGAGCATCTACTAAGATCTAAATACAAATGATGAAGACTGAAATGTACTAAGTACAAATGAGAAAAGCAATGATGCGAACACCGGCAGCTACTTTGCTAAACTCCGGTGACTCTGCCTCATCTCAGCTAATGCACGCTACCGGGTGCTGAAGTACCTGAATCTGCAATTAAGGCGTAGGGAGTAAAGTGAGTATTCCAACTCATTGAGTAATAATCATAACCTAAGTATGAACAGTAAGAAATCACGAAAACTGCATCAACATGCTGTATAGAAGCAGTTTAAAAACCAGTAAGAAAGCGATGAAGCTTTATAATCCCTTAAAACATCTTAGCTCAGTTTAAACTTATTTGAAAATGACTCTTTCAACAGTTGCGCAAATGAATGCAGAACAACTAGTGCAGATAAGCACAGAAATCCGCCTCTCGGGCACAAATACACAATTTAAGCAAGTAATTGACAGGCAAAATAAGAAAGATAAGCACATAAGGTTCGCCCCTCGGGCACAATGTCAACAAATCCTCCCCTCGAACAATATCTCAGAACAGTACCAGCCACTCGGGACATCACATAGAACAATACCAGCCCCTCGAGCTATATCTCACATCATAATGGGTACCCGCGCCCACTAGGGATGTGCAGACTCCTGGAGGGGCCCCTTACGGCCCAAGCACAATATCAAGCCATCTCGTGGCATCATAAACAGGCTCTCGGCCTCATATCAATATCAAGCCACCTTGTGGAGAACAATCTCAGGCCCTCGGCCGTATAATCAAAATCAGTGTATCATTGCTGCGTCGTGCAACCTGACCCAAAAGGTATCCTCACAACGCAGGCCCTCGGCCTTACTCAGTCAAAATTCACATAAAGCTCTCGGGCAACGGTAAATCAGTGTTTCTCAGCCGAAAACATCATTTAAATATTATTTGAGTATTAAAACTGTGTGAACATGGTTGAGTTTTTAAAATAGTAAAAAATAATATGACTAAGTTCAACTATAAAGTCAAAACAGTGAGGAAATATCGAGAAAAATCCCCGAAGGTTCAAATAGTTGGCACGAAGCCCAAATATGGCATTCAACCCAAATAATAAAGATAACAAATAGATTTCAGTGAAATACGCGATATAATCATCAATCGGGATGGACCAAGTCAAAGTCCCCAACAGTGTACAACCCTACGCTCGTCATTAAATGTGTGCCTCACCTCAATATAGCACTACAATGTGCAATCCGAGGTTTTAAACCCTCAGAACATAATTTACAATCATTACTCATCTCGTTACGGTCCAAACTCTAGTCTGCGATGCCTTTTCCCGCATGAATCAACCTCCAGATGCTCCAAATCTAGTCACAATCACTACATAATTATTAAAATATGCTAAGGGAATGAAGCCCACTCGAAAATATCCAATTCCCATAAAAAATCCCGAAATATCTCAAACCCGGGCCCCCGGGCCCATGTTTCGAAATTGGATAAAATTATCATCAATGGAATGCTCATCCTCTCGCGAGTTCATACATATCAAATTTACCAAAATCCAACCTCATATGGTCAGTCAAATTCTAAGAATTCACTCTCCAATTTTCAAGCCCCAGTTCTTCAATTTTCTTCCTTAATTTCCACTAATACCATGATTAAACAATGGAAAAATGACCATAAACATGAGTAATGAGGCTTAGGGAACTTACCCAACTGATTCCCTTCGATCATTCCTTGAATTTACTACCCAAGCTCGCTTCTCGTCTTCAAAAATGGAAAACTTAGCAAAAATTTCACGAAGGAACATTATATACTTTCTGACCCAGGTATCTCCGCACCTGCGGTACCATTACCGCTTCTACAGTTCTGCTTTTGCGACTATTCCACTGCATCTGGGGTCTTCATTAAAATGAAAAATCTATGCGGTTAAACACTCGCACTTGCGCTACTGTAGGTTTGCCCACGACACCGCTTTTGCGGTTCCCGAAGGACTTCACATTGGCCTCATCTACGGCTGCTTCATGCATCTGCGAACACCGCACCTGCGGCCTCCTAATCGCAGGTGCGGTTATGACAGAACCAAATGCTTCAGCTGCAACTCAAATTCCAAATTCTTCCATCAACCATCAGAAATCACCTCGAGGCCCCCGAGACCCTAACCAAAAGCACAAACATATCCCAATACCTTATCCAAACTCGTTCCAATCTTCAAAACATCTCAAATAACATCAAATCAACTAAAACAGATCGGATTCAAGCCAAATATTCTAAAATCTTCCAAATTTCGCTTTTGATAAAAAAACCCAACCAAACCACGTTCGAATGACCTGAAATTTTTCACACACATCCCAAATGACACAATGTAACTACTGCAACTTCTGGAATTTCATTCCAACCTCTATATCAAAATCTCACCTATCAACCGGAAAAAAAAAGTGCCGAAATTTCAATTTTGCCATTTCAAGCCTAAACCTTTCACGTATCTCCAAAATGCATTTCGATCACGTTCCTAAGTCCCAAATCACCTAGTGGAGCTAACCAAATCATAAAAATTCCAATCCGAGATCATATACGAACAAGTCAAATCTTGGTCAAACCTTTTAAATTTCAAGCTTCAAACTGGGAACTATTCTTCCAAATTAAATTCCGATTACCCTGAAAAACAAAACCAACAATTTAGATGAGTCAAAATACATCGCATGGGCAAGACATGCCCGGGAACTAACGAGCAAAGTGCAAAAGCTCAAAATGACCGGTCGATCGTTGCAAATGCATTCCATCATACTTTATATGGACCACGATTGGGGGATTATGTATCTTTTGAACTTATGCGATTGAACTTAGAACGAAACTCTAAGCTGCCTACGTACCTCACTGAAGAGGATGAAGTCATACCGTAGGTCAAAATGGGTGATTTTTCTTTATGTCCTAACTTTTGCCTAAGCCATCTCTTTCGAGGTTTTCAACCTAACGGACCTTTTTTGGGGGCTGTACACAGTTTAGACTTATACGGCCAAGAGTGTAGGAACATGTAGTTTAAGATCATGCGTCAAGGAGCACTTCAATGATAATACTTCTTCAAAAACTTGCCATTGATAGGGCTGATTCTCATGCCATCTGCATCAACCAGCTTGTAATCCCCACTTGAGTAAACTTTTTTTACAACATATGGCCTGTCCCATTTTGAAGTGAACTTCCCTACAGGTTTATGGGAAGTAATAATGGGTCTTTGTATGGTAAGGACTTGATCTCCTACTTGAAAGGATCCCGGGTGAACTCTTTTATTGAAGGTGAGAGACAATCGAGCTTGATAATATTCAAGACTCTACTGAGCTTCCAACCTCTTCTCATCAAGAGCCTCCAACTCTGCTAATCGAAGTCGAGCATTTTCTTCAACAGTGATCCCTTCTTGAATAGCCAGTCGTAATGAAGGTATTTGATGCTCGAGTGGGAAGATGACTTCGACTGCATAAATGAGTGAATAAGGAGTCGCTTGCGTTGGCGTGCGGTGAGTCATCATATATGCCTATAGAGCTTCTTCTATACGGTCATTCCAATTTTGTTTGGATTTGGAGACGACTTTCTTTAACAAGTTTCATAGAGTTTTGTTGAATGCCTCAGCTAGACCATTGGCGATAGCACGGTACATCGAAGAGTTACATTGCTTGAAGCCAAAGAGATCATAAATCTTGTTCATCAACCTATTATCGAATGGATTTCAATTATCCGTTATTATGTAACGAGGAATGCTAAAGCAATAGATTATGTTTACTCGCATGAAACTTGCAATATTTCCTTCTTCTATTTTGCGAAGTATTTAGTTGCAACCAAGATGTATAGGTACCCGCCAGAGGACTTTGGGAGTGGTCCAACAACATCCGATCCCCAAGCTTCAAATGGCTAGGATGCAACAGTTGGGTGCAACACTTCAGGATGTTAATGAATAAAAATCGCATGGAATTGACAAGCCTTCCATCTTCGAGCGTAGTTCAAATAATCTTTAACCATAACTGGCCAATAATATCCTATTCTTTTTATATGGAAGTGGAGCTTTGGTCCAGACTGGTGTGACCCACATACCCCAGAATGTGCTTCTTCCAAAGCTTGGAGTGATTCTTCTTTCCCTAAGAAGCGCAAGAGTACTCTCTCGAATGACCTTCTATATAGAGTATCTTTGTAGTAAACGAAGCGAGGTGCACGATGACGAATTTCAGTCCTTCTCCTCGGATTTTTTTGAAGTATCCCATAGCATAAGTAGTTGATAATGGGTTGTCGCCATTCTTCTTTCTCAACTTTAGAAACAATGAAAAGATGCTTGAATTCATTTTCTTCACCTTCAGCCTCATTTGGCGGCGGTATTACCTATTTTTGGCAGACAGTAACTTGCGCTTAATCCGATAGGGTTAGCGATGAAGCTAGGGCAGCTAAAGCATCAACCTTCTTATTTTCTTTCCGTGGCACATGATGAATAGTCACATCATCGAGCTGCCCCATTAATTTTTTAGCGTAATCATGATATGAGCATAGTTCAGGCTCCTTGACCTCGAAACTACCAAAAAGCAGATTGACCACTAACTGAGAGTCACCAAAGACTTGCAATTGCAACGGTTTCATTTCAACAACCATTTCAAGGCCAAGTATTAGTGCTTGATACTCAACAACCTTGTTAGAGCAGAGTTGCGTCAACATAAAAGAGTAGGGCATAACTTCACCTCGAGAAGTGAAAAATACCACACCAGCACCAGCTCCTCCACGAAGTGCTACACCATCAAAGTACATCTTTCATGGAGTTTGAACTTCAATGCCCATTGCGTCCTGATCACGCCCAACCATGCCTTATAAAAAGGACTAAGCGGTCGTTACAATTATAATCCGGTTTACAAGTCCGGAGTCGAATCCCACAGAGAACTAAGGCTTAGCTATAGTTGTTCAATATCTCTAAGAAACACAAGTCCAAACAATTTTTTAATTATAAAGATTATAATATTTATTTTTATCTAATTAACTAACAAATCTAGAAAGCCGTAAAACTATCAATTAACAAGGATAAGGATTGGAGTTAGGATTAAGGAGGTCTAGAGTTATGATTTCCCCAATTGTCGGAATCCTTCCCGCTACATTTTCTATAAATTCGCCTAAGTATTCTCTACCTATCATGAGCGCTCTGACTGTCGTAACTCTCTCCCGAGTAATTACCACAATTTACTAGACGCACTCTTTCGAGTTACGCTAGCTGGCTTTTTTTATTACAGCTCACTTTAGATTACACCGAAGGCTTCGTTATCCCTAATCCCGCCTTTAAACCCGCAGTTATAGATCCCTCTTATACTTTGGGAGTGATGTTGTTCAATAACTACATCTCCTGAGTTATGCAAACTAAATAGGCACAGCTAATTGAGGATCATGTTAATTAACTACAACAAATACATAGTTGAACAAATAGAGAAAATACTACGGCTCAATTATATAAAAATAACAAGAATTTATCCTACAAAAGGTACCATCACAACCCTAGATAACAAATTAGCTATTCATAATAGCATGTAAAACTACAATACTAAAAGTCATAACCAGCAATGAAAAATAGGAAGAGGAAGGAAAAACTCGTAGAAGAATTCCCCGCCTTACTCTTCTTGTGTCTCTGCCTCCTTAGGTCGAATCTCCGGTCTCCTTAGCCTCCTTAGGTCTAAATTATGTTAAAAGTTTGTCCAACTCCCTTAAAATACCATTTTTTCATATATATATATACCAAGTAGGGTTGAACCCAAATAATTATACCTTCTCCTACGAGAAAAAGGACAATATTTCACGTCTGGACTACCGCGGCCGCGGTAAACCGCGGTATATACTGCCTCAGCCTCGCAGTCGCGGTTTCGACCACATGTTTTACCCTGTTTCGTTTGGAATTTGGAAAAACATAAAACATGAAAGTTGTAGCTCTTTGAATTATAGTTCTAACCATATATTGTGGAGTTCAAATAGAGTCTTGAGAAAAAAGTTATGTTCATTTTACTAGACAGTACGCAATATGCCTCCTCGAGTCTTCGTTCGTACTTAATTATCAAATTTGACCCCCGAACCCGAGCCCGGTTTAATTTCTTGAACTCTTACTCAGACTTCAAAGCTTCAAATCACTTAATTTTATTTTATAACATCTATATAGCTCGGAATCACTCCTACAAGATACAAAACACACCGTTAGTGCAAAACACTAGCGATTAAAGCGCAAACTCAACTAAAGTGCAGTAAATTAGAGTGTAACAATCGAATAAGATATGTAATTATAGCCTATCATCACATCCTCATCAGGTAGTTCGTCCATTAGCTCTCAATCATCAGGTATAGGGTGATCTGCCAAGAAATCTGCCAATGCTTGTCCTTTTACAGCCTTTTGAGAGATGTATAAAATCTCGAATTGTTGAAATTAGAGGTACCATCTCACTAGTTGATCACTAAGAACAGGTTTTGACATTACAAACTTGATGGGATTAGCTTTAGAAACAAAACATGAGCTTGAAATTTGTGCTTCAACTTTTGATTTAAGAAAACTAGTGCCAAACACGACTTTTCAATTGGCAAATAATTCAGCTCGTTTGGTGTCATCATCCTGCTCACATAGTAAAGAGAGTTTTCTTTCCCCTCATTATTTTCTTGGGCCAACAATGATCCAACAGACCTTTCTTGCACCGCAATGTATAGTATCAATGGCTTTCCAGGTATAGGTGCTGCTAAAACTAGAGGCTTTATCAAGTAGGTTTTGATACTTTCAAAAGCATTGCTACAAACTTGGTCCCACTTGAAAGGAACGCCCTTCTTCATGAGGCGACTAAATGGATGGCACCTCCCAACTAGGTTCGAGATGAATCTTCTAAGGTATGCTAGCTTTCCTTGCAGACTTTTCAATTCATGAATATCCCGAGGCTCAAGCATTTTAAAAATGGTATCAACATTGGCTTGATCAATTTCGATCCCTTGATGTCGGATAATGAAACCAAGGAACTTTCCAGATGTAACTCCAAAGTTACATTTCAATGGATTCATCCTAAGGTTGTACCTCCGAAGCAACTCAAATACCATTCTCAAGTCTTTCAAGTGGCCGCCCTTCTCTCTTGACTTTACCACCAAGTCGTCAACATAGCATTCGATATTCTTGTGGAGAAGATCGTCAAAAATATTCTGCATAGCCCTTTGGTAAGTAGCACAAGCTTTTTTCAAGACAAAAGGCATTGCCTATCACGACCAAAACTGATGGGTTACGATGGGCATCAGGTACCTTACTCAACCGAGTACCATCGTAACATATCTTTCTTATTACATCGTCGTGGGTAAGTGGGCTAGGATGGCCGTATGAGGTAACAAGAATAAAACATGAGAGAACACTTGACATAAAATGACCCAACCTGATATACTGACTTATATATATAACGTTCGGGACTATAAGGCCAAAATAATCACTTGCACACTGAACATAGGCCAACAAGGCCATACAATCTTTCATATATATGACATATGCCTACAAGCCTCTAAGAGTACATAAATGTCATGAGACCGGGACAGGGTCCTGGCATACCAATCAATACATGTCTAAATCATACTAACCAAATAAGCAACTCTGGAGCAAATGGAGCGCACCAACATCTTCCGCTGAGCTGATAGCCTACTTGGAGGACTCTCAACCTGTATATCGGAACTTGCGGGCATGAAACGAGCGTTCCCATGCAAAAGAGTCTCGGTACAAATAAATAACCGTTATATGTAAGAAATGAAAATCAGTAAACAATAGACACGAGAGAAACATGGAGTACAAGACTCAACATGTATATCCGAATAGCTCTGTAAATCATTTAATATTATAATGTCGTGAATATGCGTATAAATACCATACCATGCATGGGTATATGCGTTCATAACATCATCAAGCCTCTGATGGCATCTCATCATATCATCTTGGCCACTGTGGGCAAATCATCAACGTATACCAGCTGATCGGGTGGTGGTGCTTATATAACGCCGTAATCTTTTCCCATATCTCCCCCCTACACACACACACACACACACACACACACACACACACACACA
>MU677103.1:102984-113240 GCA_026770625.1 Nicotiana glauca | reverse complement strand
CCACACACACACACACACACACACACACACACACACACACACACATATATATATATATATAACACCATCTGATCGTGGGTTAATGTACATGTATAAATGAATGCAATTCATGAGAAGTATGTCGATAACATCTCTCAGAATGGCATAAGACAATTATGCCTTTGATTAATGTCATGAAATAAACTTTATCAACTTACGTATTTTTTGAGACCCATGAATAAATGATAGAACCATAGGACACACGGGGTATCGAGAATATAGGCATCTCTAGTATTTCTATGAATAGAGGTCATTTATGAAAGTTGTGCATTTGCTCGTTTCGTTTGCTTCGTATGGATCATGCCAAAAGGAAAGAAGGGATAGACTTAATATACCTGAACCGATTCTCTTGATAATACCTCCAACATACATTGATTGCAATAAAACATGTCACAACGGATCGATGTAGGAAAAAATCTATATGATATTCTTGAGAAAGATTATACCGTTCTCTCTTAGAACCGCAAAATCCCGTTATGATTACACAGTATAGCTTCGTTGCAAGTCTCTTAGAATCGCAAATACGGATTTGAAGTTTCATCCGTTTGCTTTCAATCCATATAGAATTGCCAATCTCTTCAAATTGCAAATCTAACATATAGATATAATGAATTATGTTGAAGTCTTTATTAAAGAGAGTGGGCCCCACTCTTTGTATGACTAAGCCAACTATTATTCTTAATATGCCACATATATGTGAGCTTTAAGAGTCACATTTTTGTGACTTTGCGTGCTGCCACGCTAAGGATTAAATTTTTATCTAATAATTACCCACTTATTTCCTTATTTAGTTGGCTAATTCTCCATTAACCAATAATTATCCAATTATCGACATAATTAGGAATTATCTCAAATTACTTAAAATACTATTCACTTTTAATACACTTTGTATACCTTACTATGGTCATGTGGTACTTTGTAAGCAACTAGTTCATAAATACAGGGTATTATAGCTCGGACCGTACTTTATTCCAAATATCAAACTTTGACAAAATTCATTTTCTTTGATTTTCTTACCCTTCACTTGTTTGAAATAGCATAATTCTTATAATCTCAAAATAATCTTATTCCCGAACTTACGTCGATTAACTAACGACGAAACTTTAGCATAAGAAAATGCGGGACGTAACATCTCACTTTCCAAGTTTCCATCAATTTAGTTATGCTCGTACGTTTTGTTATACCCCATTTTAAACTGGTTAAAGTAAGGTACAACATATAGGCAATTCTGAGTTTGATTAAAGTTAAAGAGTCACCATTTAATTATTTCTAAGGTGAATTATGACACCTAGAATGATTAATATAATTTAATAAAGTATAACTCTATTAATGGTCTGCTTAACCTAAAGATTCTAGGTTAGTATTCAATTAATCTAAAGGGAAGATTTTTAAGGCACCTTTAAAATCCATATTAGATGATTAACCGTGGACATAAATTAAGGCTAAACGTCTTAAACCTAGACGTTAAAATAAAATTAGTTAATACATGAAAAGCTATTTTGCATATTGTTTAAAGAAAGATCTGACTTGGTTAAAGAGACGAGGGAAACTACCATTTGGAAGAAAAAGTTTTCAAGAAAATAAGTTACTGATTTTAAAAATTTTGAAAATCCATTTACCTTTGAAAACAAATTATCTTTTAAGCTTTTCCAAATTTGATACTTAAGAAATGACATTATCCGAAAACTTTAGATGTCTAGACCAAGGAATCAGTTAACTTAAAATACTTCAAACTTTTAACACAGTCATCAAAGCAACTAAGAATTCGAAATAAGCAACTGAAAGAAAGTTATCAAGCATAATGTCCAGAGTAAACAACTGTCATGACCCGAATTCCCACACTTGAGAGTCGTGATAGCGCTTACTAATACGAGCTAGGCAAGCCAACTAATTGCACAATTTATTTTTTTTTTACTCATTTTATATTCATTAATAATTTTGAATAATAATATTTAAACAGCGAAATTTAAACATAAGCGGAAGAAAGAAGCAATAAGCTATCTGAACATGAATATCTAATACAATTGTCTGAGTCTTGTGATGACCCAAAGGGTCATCACCTGTATTCCTACTCACTCTATATTTCTGAGGCCGTGAAAACCTCACTTGGGGGTTGCCTTGACTTGTGTGCGCAGTCCGGGCGCGTAGCCGGAAAATTTAAATGTGAAATTGTGAGAAAGATAATAAATTTTAATATTTTAATTGATTAAGCTTGACTCCGGTCAAAGTTTTTGGCAAACGGACCCGGACTCATGATTCGACATTCCCGGAGGGTCCGTAGAGAAAATATGAGACTTGGGTGTGTGCCTGGAATCAAATTCCAAGTTCCCAAGTCCAAGAAATGAATTGTTATGTGAAATTGGTTTCTGAAAAATATTTAAAGAAATCGGAAAGTGTTAATTGTTTAGAAGACTGTGCCATCGGGCTCGTATTTTGGTTCCGACGCCCGACCCAAATCCTATATATGGTCTAAGCGATAGCTGCAAAGTTTGGTTAAATTTATACGTCATTTGACGTGTTTTGAGCTAGAAATCATAAACTAGATGCTTTATGAAATTTGGAAAGAAATCATGGGGTTTGAGACCCAAACTGATGATTCATGATGTCATTCAGGCGATATGATCATACGGATGAGTCCGTAGTATGTTTTTGAGATTATATGTATGTTTGGTTTGGAGCCCCGAGGGCTCGGGTGAGTTTTGAGTAGGTCCCGAGAGGTCTTATACTTAAAAGTATCAGGTGTTGCAGGTCCAGGTGTTGCAGGCCCCCAGCGCGGCTGCTGTGCATTTCTGTGTGGTACGCGTGGCTAGGTTCAGAGGGCCAGTAAATTTCAGGTCGACCAGCGCGGCCGCGCACCGAATCAGTGCGGTTCGCGCTGGGAGATTCAGAGAGTTGGTCGTGGGTCCATTCGACCAGCGCGGCCATGCACCAAATCAGTGCGGTCCACGCTGGGTAAGTTCAGAGAGTCATTTTCTTACCTTTCTCGGCGCGGCCGCGGTGCATTTTTGTGTGGTCCACGCCAGCCTTCAGTAAAGTATATAAAGTCGGGATTTTCATTCATTTTTCACTTTTTCAAAACCCAAAACATAAGAGGCGATTTTCCTAATGATTCTCTTTCTTCAAAACGATTGGTAAGTGATTTCTAACTTATTTTCTTCACTCCTTAACATCCTTAAACATAATTTCAACTTCAAAACTAAGATTTTAATGGGGAAATTTGGGAATTTAGGATAGAGCCTAGGGTTTCTAAAATTGGGGATTTTAGACCTCAATTCGAGGTCCGATTCCAAAATAACTTATATATTTGAGTTTATGAAAAAATGGATAATCGGGTTTTGGTCCGAACCTCGGGTTTTGACCAAGTGGGCCCGGGGGTATTTTGGAAATTTTTGAACAAACTTTAAAAAATTCATTTTCATGCATTCAAATCGATTCAAGTAGCAATTTTTAATACATTCAAGTAATTTGTGATTAGATTCAAGCGGTTTGGTGGTGAATTCGAGGGGTAAAGCTATTCTAAAAGAGTGAGTTGAGTTTGGAGCATTCGAGGTAAGTGTTTGATCTAACTTTGGCTTGAGGGAATAGGATTTGAGTGTTGTTTGCTAATTGCTAAATGTGGAGTATGCTGTATAGGCATGGTGACGAGTGTCTATACACCGGTGTCTAGCATGACCGTGGGTCCTTGTTTGTCCTTATTCTGATATTGTTATGACTCTTCCATGTTAATTGATGAATTCTATGTAATGTGAAGAGTATGAGGACTAATTATGAATTGTAAATCCTTTGGAGCGTTGGCTCGAACGGTAAAAAGACTATTGAGTAAGAAATGAAGGAAATAGAAAGATGTATGATTAATCCCTTGCCGGGATATGAAGGTTATTGTTGTTGCTCCCTTGCTGGGATATGAAAGTTATTGTTGTTGCTCCCTTGCCGGGATCTAGCCGTTTACTTGTGTTTTCCCTTGATGGGACGTTCTTATTATTTGTCTATCCCCTCGCCCGATTGGTTGTGATTGTTGCCTGGGTGAGGAAGAGTGATTATGCATGAAGGGTCATTCCGTGCCATGTTATGAATATTTATGCACGAAGGGTCATTCCGTACCATATTTTGAATATTTATGCACGAAGGGTCACTCCGTGCCATGTTATGAATATTTATGCATGAAAGGTCATTCTGTGACATGTTTTGAATATTTATGCACGAATAGTCATTCCGTGCCATGTTATGAATATTTATGCACGAATGGTCATTTCGTGCCATGCTTTGAATATTTATGCATGAATGGTCATTCCGTGCTATGTTTTGATCGGTAATGCACGAAGGAACATTCCGTGCCTTGAAATGAGAGTTGATGTGAGTAAAAGCACGAAGGTTAATACCGTGCGCTTTATTTGACTGTTTCGGTTAGAACGAGAGTGAAAGCACGAAGGGTGGTGCCGTGCAACTGTTAAATAATCTTACTTTTCCTTTATAGTTGTTATTGTACAGTTTCATTTCTCTATCTCTTGATTTGATATCTGAACTGTAACACCCCCATAGCATGCTCCCCTCCCTCTTAACTGTGTAGATTTTGTATAGTTTTCCTTCTATTGTATATATCTGTACAGGTTTGTTTGGTAGTCCTGTCTTGCCTTGTCACTAATTCGCCGGGGTTAGGCCAGACACTTACCAGCACATGGGGTCGGTTGTGCTGATGCTACACTTCTGTGCTCTTTTACACAGATTACGATACCGAAGCAGCTTTTGGACCACAAGAGTAGTTGATTGGAAGCTGTCTTCAGTCCATGATCTTTAGAGGTAGCCTAGCCGACGTCTGTAGGCTGGAGTTCCTTCCTATTTTATTCAGTTTGTTATCACTTGTATCAAAACAAATAATATCGTACTTTGTTTAGACTTTGTATGTAGTATTCTATAGACGTTTGTGAGCTAGTGACTCCAGTCTTGGGTAGAGGTTGACGTGGTATTTCCGTATTTTGTTCTAGTTTAATTATATTTAAGACTTCCGCTTTATTTATAAAATGCTTCATTGTTGTTAATATTGTCATTGCTTGCTAAAAGAGGTAATTGATAATTAGCTTGCCTAGCTCCTATCAGTAGGTGCCATCACGACTCCCGAGGGTGGGAAATCCAGGTCGTGACAAGTCTCGACTACCCAGAACTGGTGCAGAGTTTCACAGACAATCTAAGACTTACTATATACAAAGTCTGAAGAAAATGTCAATACACTGTTTCTGAATATAAGGAAAATCAAACAGGAAACAAGGATATATGAGATGCTAGGGCCTCTAGACACCTGCAGGTCTACCTTGGATCTCCGAGTGGACTAAAGGTGGCCTCCAAACTACGGTCCGAAGTCAACATCACTAGGATCTGCATAAAAGAGTGCAGAGTGTAGCATCAGCACAACCGACCCCATGTGCTGGTAAGTGCGTAGCCTAACCTCGCCGAGGTAGTGACGAGGCTAGACCAGACTACCACATAAACTTGTGCAGTTCAAATAGATATACAGCGGAAAAGAAATACAGGAATAACCAGTCAAAATGGGAGGGGGAGCATACTGTGGGGGAGATAACAAATCCGAATAGAAAGACATCAAATAACGAAAGAAACATCATAACTCGAATATTAAAAAAGGAGCAAAAATAAATGTATGGCATCACCCTTCGTGCTTTTACTCTTGTCCTCACCAAGGCAATCATATAATAAAAATATGCACGACATCACCCTTTGTGCTTTTATTCTCTTTCCTTGCCAGATAATCAATAATATCGGCACGGAATGGTACATCGTGCGATACGACATCACCCTTCGTGCTTTACACTCTTTCCTCACAATAATACATGGCATCACCCTTCGTGCTTTATACTCTTTGCTCACAAAACAAATAATACACGACATCACCCTTCATGCTTTAACGCTCTTCCTCACCCAAACAACAATCACAGATAATAGGGCAAGGGAATAAATGAAATTGCAATAAAGATCCCGGCAAGGGAACAACATTTCCACAAATAAATTCTAGCAAGGGAACAACATCAATAATATTAACATCCTGGCAAGGGAGATAAAAAATAAATCAACAATAGCCCGGCAAGGGTGTAAACATGATAACTTTTTTCCTTTCTCACTTTTAGTTTAAAATTCACTTCATAACTCGAGCCAATGCTCTAGTGATTCAATTATCACTTACACTTTCACAATTCGTTACATAACTTGAGCCAACGCTCCTCAATTTTCATAAGTCACATTTCCTTCCACAAACTTTACAAAACATGTAGAAACCATCACCAAGGCATGAAAGATGCAACGAAGTCATGAAAATCACAATATAAAGACTCACGGGCATGCTAGACACCAACGTATAGATACTCGTCACCATGCCTATACGTTGTACTCAACAATTAATGCTTAATAAATATGACTCAACTCCTAATCCCTCAAGCTAAGGTTAGACCAAACACTTACCTCGATGCCACGAAAATAATTCACACTTGAATTATAGCTTTACCCCTCGATTCCACCACCAATTCGTTCGTATCTAGTCACAAGTTACTTAATTACATTAATAAACGCTAAATGAATCTATTCGAATGCATAACACGAATTTTCCAAAGTTTTACCCAAAAAGTTAAAAATCGCCTCGAGCCCACATGGTCAAAACCCGAGGTTCGAACCAAAACCCGATCAACCATTCCCCCACGAATTCAAATATATAATTTATTTTGAAATCGGACCTCAAATCGAGGTCCAAGTCCCCAATTTTTAAAAAACCTAGGTTCTACCAAAAACATCCAATTTCACGCATGAAAATCATTGATTTCATGTTAAAAGATGTTAAGAATTGAAGAAAGTTAGTTAAAAACGACATACAATTGATTTGGAGAAGAAGAAATCCTTGAAAAATCACCTAAGTGTGTTTATGTTTTGAGAGAATATGAAAAATGGGTTAAAATTCGTCTAAGTATAAAAGTTGCAGGTCTCTGATATGGAAATTCGAACAGGGATTCGCAATTGCAAATCCCAACCTCGGCTAAGTTTCGCATTTGTGAACCCTTTAGAATTGCTGGACCTTTGAATTTGCGAAAACAATGTTGCATTTGCGACTACAGCATTCGCGACACATAGGTCGCATTTGCGATCATAGAGGATTAGGCGGGTGTGGCATTTGCGAAGAAGAGTGCCCAGGACACCTCTCGCATTTGCGATGCATGGCTCGCATTTGCGAGACAGGATTCGCAAATGTGAAGCCTGTAGGTCTGAAACACACCAACAATTTTTAAGTTTAAAATGCACCCCGTGGTCTATCCAAAACTCACCCGAGCCCTCGGAGCTCCAAACCAAATATACACCCAACCTTAGAAACATCCTACGGACTTATTCGTGCACTCAAATCACCAAAATAACATCATGAACATCGAATTAAACCTCAAAATCAATAAAATTTCTCAAAACTTCTTTAAACATCAAATTTGAATTTAAGGTCCGAATCACGTCAAACGTATTTTGTTTCTTACCAAACTTCACAAAATTATCTTAAATCATATATAAGACCTGTACCGGGCACCGGAACCAAAATATGGGTCCGATACCAACATATCCTAATCAAATTTCATTTCCAAATCCTTTAAACAATTTCAAAAAAAAAACAATTTTCTTCAAAAAGTCATATTTCGGGCTTGGGACCTCGAAATTCGATTCCGGGCATACGTCCAAGTCCGATATTTTCCTATGGATCCTCCTGGACCGTCAAATCATGGGTCCGGGTCTGTTGGCCCAAAATGTTGGCCGAAGTCAAATTAATTTATTTTATAGTTAAGTTTTATCAGGTTTTCACAGATTTTCACATATACGCTTTTCGGCTACGCAATCGGACTATGCACACAAAACAAGGTGATGCTAAAAGAGGTTTTTAAGGCTTCAAATGCAGAATTCATTTTAAAAACAAGTAATGACCTTTTGGGTCATCACATTCTCCACTTCTAAAACAATCTTTCGTCCTCGAACTGACAGAAGAAGGAAGTACATGAGTCAGTAAAACGATGGGGATAACAGTTCCGCATATCGGACTCGGACTCCTAGGTCGATGCCTTAGAAGGCTGACCTCTCCGCTGAACACGAACAGAATTAAAACTGTACGATATCAACTGACAAACTTGCCGGTCTAGAATAGCTACCGGCTCCTCCTCATAAGACAATTCCTCGTCCAACTGGACAGTACTAAAATCTAACACGTGGGATGGATCGCCATAATACTTCCGAAGCAAGGACACATAAAATACTAGATGCACAACTGATAAGCTCAGCGACAATTTAAGTCTATAAGCCACCTCTCCCACTCGATGAAAAATCTCAAACGGGCCAATAAACCTTGGGCTATGCTTGCCCTTCTTCCCAAATCTCATCATGCCCATCAGAGGCGACACTCGAAGCAATACCCGCACCAACCATGAATGCCAAATCATGAACCTTGCGGTTAGCATAGCTCTTTTGCCTGGACTGAGCTGTACAAAGCCTATCCAGAATAATCCTGACCTTGTCCAAGGCATCCTGAACCAGATTCGTACCTAAAAACTGAGCCTTTCCCGGCTCAAACCATCCAACCGGAGACCGACACCGCCTACCATGTAAGACCTTATAAGGAGCCATCTGAATACTCGACTGGTAGCTGTTGTTGTAGGCAAACTTTGCTGAAGGCAAAAATTGATCCCACGAGCCTCCAAAGTTGATGACACAAGCTCTGATACCAACTTGTCATGACCCAGATTCCCACCCTCGGGAGTCGTGATGGCACCAACTAATACTAGCTAGGCAAGCTAGCTAATTGCACAATTTACCTTTTTTTTACTCATTTTATATTCATTAACAATTTTGAATAATAATATTTAAACAACAAAATTTAAACATAAGCGGAAGAAAGAAACAATAAGCTATCTAAACATGAATATCCAATACAAATGTTTGAGTCTCGACTATCTAGAACTGGTGTCATAGTTTAACAGACGGTCTAAGATTTACTACATAAGCGAGGTAGTGACGAGGCTAGAACAGACTACCACATAAACCTATGCAGTTCAAATATACACACAGCGGAAAAGAAATATAGGAATAACCAGTCCAAATGGGAGGGGGAGCATGCTGTGGGGGAGATAACAAACCCGAATAGAAAGACATCAATAACGAAAGAGACATCATAACTCGGATATTAACAAAGGAGCAAAAATTAATAAATGCACGGCATCACCCTTCGTGCTTTTACTCTCGTCCTTACCAACGCAATCATATAATAAAAATGTGCACGGCATCACCCTTCGTGCTTTTACTATCTTTCCTCACCAGATAATCAATAATATCGACACAGAATGGTACATCATGTGGCAGGGCATCACCCTTCGTGCTTTACACTCTTTCCTCACAATAGTACACGATATCACCCGTCGTTATTTATACTCTTTCCTCACAAAACAAACAATGCATGACATCACCCTTATTTCTTTAACCCTCTTCCTCACCCAAACAATAGGGCAAGGGAATAAATGAAATTGCACTAAAGATCCCGACACGGGAACAATAGTTTACCGTGTAAATGGTAACAACAATTAGATTTATAAATGGGATTCTAAATATACGTGATCTGTTCCCGAGCTAGTTTGAACGGGTTATTAGTGCTAAAATGTGAAGTAAAGTGATAGAGATCAAGCTAGTCAGAGAATAATCGAACCAGTAAAGAGACGTTCCCCAGGCGTAAAGTAGGCTAGTGGGTACTTTGGAGCTGGGCCTCGAGCCTATCTCTAGCTCATCGGGGGTATTCGGGGAGGGGATAACAAGTAAAGGTATGAATAAATAAAGCTCTATATTATAGATCTTGAACCAATTAATGAAGAAGAAGTGAAAGAAACAATAAAGCGATAAGACGACCTCGGGGTCAATGGAGACAGATATCTTAGAAGAGAGAGAGAGAGAGAGAGAGAGAGAGAGAGAGAGAGAGAGATTATTGCTCTTTTCTGTAAGACAATTGGATATATTCTACAAGGCGTTGGTAACCCTTCTTTTATAAAAAAGAGGATGTCCAAACTCAATACGAACTACATAATACAGCTAAAGAATATGATGTGATATCCCTTCTTTCTTATGTCGTATGAGAACGGGCATCAAACTATTTTGGACAAGTCTCGTGGGCCCTGGAAATATCTCTCGGGGGGGGGGGGGGGGGGGGGGGG
>MU677103.1:55520-92444 GCA_026770625.1 Nicotiana glauca | reverse complement strand
GGGGGGGGGGGGGGGGGAGGGGGAGGTGGCCTAAAGTACCGTAACTTTTGACTATTGGCCACGCTTTGTAGGTGTTGCCTTAAAATTCACACTTTAAAAGTGTGGCCGATATAGTACGAAGGCCACACTTATATCTTCTCATACAGCTACACTTTTATGATATAAAGCTACACATTTGAAGCGTGACCTTTGTCACCTTATAGACCACCCTTGTAAAGCGTAGCTTCTAAAGCAGCAATTATCATTAACAACGCCAGATTGACAATTTCTATGGCCACACTTTCTAAGCGTGATTTTTTACACTATGAAATATTTTAAAAAAAAATATTTATATTAGCCACAAATTTGTGGTTAAAAAATTAGATTTGTTTACATTAAATTCTGTTCACATTTATTTTAAATAAATACATTATGATCTCAAGCATTGAATAAGATAATAAGTAAAGGAATAAACAATTCAAATGCATATACTTGAAATAAACTTCAACAAAAAAATATAAATTGTGTACTATCCATAGTAATAAAGCACTGCTTCAAAAGATTCACTAGCAAAGAGCTCTACAAAACCGAATGTATTCATATTTATAGTATCAATAAAAATAAATATCACAATTGTTCAAAAGGTCTTCACCATTCACTTTAATAGATCAAATTGATTTGTGGTCACCATTTTTAATTGTATCACCCGCATTTTCGTACACATTCAAAATAAAATTAACAATTAGAAAGAAACACACACACACACACACACACACACACACACACATACACATATATATATATATATATATTTATATTTATTCTAAGAATTAACAAGGTTTATTTTCACTACTATAGCATAACTAAGTCAAACACAAAAAAGATGTACAAGTGAAAGAGAAGCAAAAATATGAATTAACATATATTTTACCTATCTCCTTCTATAATCGCAAGAACAACAAATCCAATATATTCTCACAAGTGGGGCCTGGAAAGGATAGTGTGTACGCAAATAATTTCAATACATTTATACCAATTCCTGTACTTTCCATTTTCCATATTGTTCATGTCCAATCAACTAATTGCTCAAGATCAATTCACTTAAGGACAACTCAATAAATAGCTTTTAATTTTTAAGGACATCTCAAGAAAACTGCAATAAACTTAGAACTTGACGCCATCTCCATCTATTATTGATGAGGAAGGAAGTTAGTAGCTTTAAGTGGCTAGAAATTTGGTTTCCTATCACACCCTTTTAGAAATCATGATTTTGTCAGATAAGATTGAGGTAATTTTTGGAATTGTGCAATATAAATACTTTTTCAAGACTTGGAGCATGAGTTGAGCCAGAAGAATGTGGTAGATTGCCTCTCATAGCTCGTGCACTACTTGCATCAACTGGTGAAGGAATATTAGATCCAATGAATTTTCAACAAGGAACTTAACCATTTTAATATGAAGTTTCAAACAAACAGAATTGATTTTTGTAAGTTTCCTTCCCGCTCTTTCTATCACTCGGATTTTTTTATGGTTAGTTAGTAGAGGCAGAGTGTTAGTGTTAGAGGCAGAACCATTTTCAACCCCCTTCTGTATATGTTGCACAAAGGCTGCAGCTTGACTAGGGTGCTTTTGATAAGACTCTAAAAATCAAGAATCTTCCTTGTCAACTTTCTCACAACTACTACTTGTATAAACTGAATGTCCAGCTACCATAACAAGATTCCAAAACTTAGAAAATGGATATGAAGCATCCACACCCTTATCAAATCTTGCATAACTATCACCCAACTGAAATCGTCTTTCAAAAACAGATAATACAATGAGAATAATGACCCTAATTGATAAGGATATCATAAACAACATAGCTGGGTGAAGCTTGTAATAACTGTCATCTTAACTATATATGTTACGTATCTTGTTAGTGGAATAGCTAATCTAAAATATTTTCCTTACCCTTGAAATGTTATAATCAAATATTGCACCTTTTTATTCCAAGTTGAAGAAAGTCTTTTACTATGAGAACAGAAATGTTTCTGAAATGAAACAATTATCATACGAGAGACTACTTAATAGAAAATACTATTTTAATTTTTCAGTTTTTGTAACCTTGTAAAATTTTTTTTTACATATATATGGTGTTTAATTAATAAAGCTGAAACTTTACAAGAAACACTTTTAGTTAAAGAGAGAAAATATAATAACATGACCTTAACTTGCAACATGAGTTACTATTGCAACTTGACTATCTGTATGAATTTCCTTCCCTTTCTTTGTATGAATTGTAATAAACATTTCAGACTTTGATGGTTCCTCGTTGCTCTCTTTGGTTGCGCGCTACAAATTAAGTTAAAGAAAATAAAGAAATACATCACTATATTCCAAAAAAGTACATATAAAAATGGAAGACAGATTACAAAATGTCGACTAAATATTACCAATGCCACGCACACTCTTGCAAAATTAATAGGTCTCATTCGATGCCTCCACTTTTGTTTTTTCCTGTTTTCAAAATTTCATTGGCACATAGCCTAACAACAAAATAAGTATATTAATTAATAAATCAAAAAGGATAAAAGATATAATGCAACAATAGGTAGAAAATGTAGAAATGCACGATTTAATCTTACCTGGACATCTTCATCATCCCAATACTCAATCAATTGAGGGAATTGAACTTCAGGTATCTCATTAGGGGTAGAGAGGCTATTTACGATAGACCCTCGGCTCAAAAAGACAAAAATAAAATTAAAAAATAAGAAACAAGAAAAGAGCACGTCTAAGAAGATAGAAAAGAGAACACTGTATTTTTTCCCCATCAATGTTTCTCTTTCTTTGCCTACTGCCTGCTCTAGGAAGATGAAACAATGCATATGCAACAGATCACATTGAACCTATGTCCACATAATTCAGACAAGCTCTAATATTTTATCATCTTTTACTGTTCATGCTTCCAAAGAGAGTTTAATATTAGCAGGAGACCTATACCCTCCTATATATTCATCTCCTTAAGATTCTATTTTCAAAACATTAATCAGAACATTTTATACTCATATTCATTTAAGAACGAACCCACGGTGATCTGTGGATTGACCTTCAGGCAAATGCATGATAGCTTTAAGACATGCAGCTTGACTTCATGGTTATCTTGATGTTTTGGCAAAAGTTCTAGCAAATCGTCCAACCACCGGAACACTAAAGCAGTTCAAAACACTGGTAGAGAGAAATGGAATGGAAAAGAGAAACCCCTCAATGAAAATTTACAAAAAACACAGACCAACATAACATGTAACAATAAAACCTAAGCACTTCCGGACAAAATTAAATAAATGTAATGTCTATTTATTGATAACCGAGAAATTCTTGAGGGCTAGTGGCTCATAGTTTCAAAACTTCGTAAATAACGGGGACGCCCCTCTACCCTTCTGACCTTCTCCACTTAAATAGTACCTGCCCCTAATTTACACATCATGTGCTATATTCTATTTTACACTAACCATCCAACTGATATCAATAGTGAGCACTTATTTTTTTCTTTTGAAATGGATAAATCAATATCAATAGCGAGCACATTATAACCATCATACAAGAAAACAATATTAAAGATATAGTATCATGTGCAAATGCTTTTCCATGGTTACATTCCAATTCTTCTAATCCTTATAAACTGCAAATTGGTTGCCCTGCCATCAGTTACCATAATTTTCACTAACTCTAGGTTTCACTGCTCAACTAATCATGATTTTCAGTGCGATAATCAATGAACCACCACATAATAACATACTAAAAGAGGCATCCCAATATTGTTACCTTTTTCCAAAAAAAAAAAAGGAGGCATCCCAACAATTTCTAGCACTCCTTTGTGTCTTAGACATTTATAAAACAAGTCCTTAGGTACATCTTTCCAGACACACACACACACACATATTATTTCTTTTTTATAAGTAACCCCTAATTTTATTTAAATGTGGTTCCTTCCATCATCCTAAAAGCATAATGCAGATTTAGGCCACCCCTAATTAACTGCATTTTATAACACACAACAGATCATTTCGTAACTAAAATTTGGCTACGCTGCTCCTACACTCTATTTAGCTTTCATCCTTATATCCTTTTATTAACCACCTCTACAAATAGCAGCTTAAATTTATCTAAATTTTATATTTTCCTGTGTATTTTATACTCCAATTGCTCGTCAACTATCTAGTTATTTATGTTACCAATATTAAAGTATCATAACTAAGGTGGCTATATCCAGATAAAAAATACATCAGATAACAAATGGAATAAATCTAAATAAAAGAATTGAACTGCCTACATAGTATAGGAAAAATCCATGAAATCGAAAAAAATAGGATTACTGCAGGGCATATTTGTGAAGAGCAGGTGCCATTTTATTGGTAAGCGTGCCAGAAACAATCATACAATCAGATTGTCTAGGGCTAGGCCTGAAGATAACACCGAATCTGTCAAAATCATAATGAGCAGCTCCAGCATGCATCATTTTAACGGCACAACAAGCCAGCCCAAATGTCATAGGCCAAATGGAGCCACGACGAGCCCAGTTCATTAGATCGTCGACCTTAGAGATCACATACTTAGCCTTCTTTGATATCCCCGTCGAAGATGACGTGGACGGCTGAGGTGCGCAAGCGTACATGGCCGGAGATGAGGAAGAGGATTGCTGAGAGAGTGCCGAAAGAGTTGTGTGGATTGAACATTGATAAAACGGCGTTGTTTGTGTTATCCGGTGTGCATTTCGAGCCAACAAAGCCATTTTTTTGTTTCTGAGTTGAATATCCGATCTAGAAGTGAACGGTAGAGTTGTGGAAATTATTTCCTCTTTTTCCTATAGGGGTTTGCTACAGACATTGGGCTTATGAAAATTGGATTGGGGGGGGGGGGGAGATATTTTATTAAGTGAAATTTTGGTGGGAAATTGTTGGAAAAATATGTTATAAAGAATTTTTAGGGTACGCTCGTAAAGTGTTGAATTTAATATGATAATATAACAACTCTTTAAAAACGTAGAAATACACCTAAGAAGCATGGCCAAAATTTTTTTATTTAGGCAACACTTAAAAAATATTGTCTTTATATTTAAAAAGGACACTTTACAAGTGTTAACTTAAAATCTGTGGCCGAATACTATACTTAAAGGCCATACCTAAAAAGTGTTCCTACAGATACTTTTGGCAATATTTTTTAAGCGTTGCCTAAATTAGTGTGGCTGTAGGCATAAAATGTTGTAGTGTATACTAAACAACACATAATGAACAAAACTTCTATTAGGCAAGATTTCATTTTAAGATCATGACTTTCAATAAAAGAATCGAGAATGACACTCCAAATATTGTTGACATACGACACATATTTTAATCGTGTTGAATAGTTTTTCCAAAAATAAATAGTTTTCCGAATCAATATAATAGCCTCAAGATTATGATATCTAGACTAATTTTGAGCTCAACATGGATTTACTTCACTGAAACTAACAACATATTACTCATTATTTCATAATCTTCTAAAAATCATGTTATCTACTACTTATCGGAAAATTCTATAAATATATTTAATACAAAGAAGCCAATAGAAAACATAATTTTTAAACTCTAGATTTTCGAACAAAAGGGGAGGAAGCTAGGATAGTGTCAGATATTACCTGTTGTGGGGTAGTGAATGGGCCGTTGTCGAGCCTCGTATCTACTCTCTAGTTACGAATAAATTCAAACCTTAAAACGAATGATTTGAAAAGCTTCTATCTCCGCTAAAGTCAATAGATATAGAAAATTAAAGCTTGAGATATCTATTTGAATTTTTCACAGAGTTGAAGAATGAAAAAGAGTAGGAGTATTAGAGTAGGCCGTTGAAGGGTGTTCCACCACCACATCAGATGGAGAGTTAGAGCTGTATTTATAGGCAGAGAAAAAATAGCTAGGCTTCAATAGGCGGGTAGATTTTGATTTTGGATTTCAAAAAGAAATGTTCAAATCTGAGCGTTGGAGTTGTAGTAGGGCTTCACGTGATTTTGCTTAAAGCATTTAGCTTCTTATGTTTTCTAAAGCTCATTGTATGAGAGAGATAATAACCTCTATGAAAAGACTCAAACCGTAGCAACCTTGTATGAAAATGGCAGAACCAATCTGATTAGATAAATAAGAGGTCTGAAATTTTGTCAAAAGGGAAGACGCCCAACTATAAAGTGATTTTGAAACCCTAATCTATTGTAATGGGTTAATTATTTTGGATTGGATCGATTCTGAATATGTGTATGTGGACGGCTAAGAGAACTTGGGCTAATTTAAAACTTGGGCTAATTTAAAATAGTTAGTAGTAGTAGTAGTAGTAGTAGTATTAGTAGTAGTAGTGGTAGTAGTAGTAGTAGTAGTATGTAGTAGTAGTAGTAGTGATAGTAGTGGTAGTAGTGGTAGTAGTAGTAGTAGTGGTGGTAGTGATAGTATTGGTAGTGGTGGTGGTAGTGGTAGTGGTAGTGGTAGTAGTAGTGGTAGTAGTGGTAGTGGTGGTAGTAGTGGTAGTAGTGGTGGCAGTAGTGGCAGTAGTAGTGGCAGTAGTGGCAGTAGTAGTGGCAGTAGTGGCAGTAGTGGCAGTAGTGGCAGTAGTGGTAGTAGTGGCAGTGGCAGTAGTAGCAGTAGTGGCAGTAGTGATAGTAGTGGTAGTAGTAGTAGTAGTAGTGATAGTAGTGGTAGTGGTGGTAGTGATAGTAGTGGTAGTAGTGGTAGTAGTGGTAGTAGTGGTAGTAGTAGTGGTGGTGGTGGTAGTGATAGTAGTGGTAGTGATAGTGGTGGTAGTAGTGGTAGTGGTAGTAGTGGTAGTGGTAGTAGTAGTGGTAGTGGTGGTAGTGGTAGTGGTAGTGATAGTAGTGATAGTGATAGTGGTGGTAGTGGTAGTGGTAGTGGTAGTAGTGGTGGTAGTGGTGGTAGTGATAGTAGTGGTAGTGATCGTAGTGATCGTAGTGGTGGTGGTGGTGGTAGTAGTAGTAGTAGTAGTAGTAATAGTAGTGGTGGTGGTAGTAGTAGTAGTAGTGGTAGTAGTGGTAGTAGTGATAGTAGTGGTAGTAGTAGTGGTAGTAGTGGTAGTGGTAGTAGTGGTAGTAGTGGTAGTAGTAGTGGTAGTAGTGGTAGTGGTAGTGGTGGTAGTAGTGGTAGTGGTAGTAGTGGTAGTGGTAGTAGTAGTGGTAGTGGTGGTGGTGGTGGTAGTGGTAGTGGTGGTAGTGGTAGTGATAGTGGCAGTAGTGGTAGTAGTGATGGTAGTGGTGGTAGTGGTAGTAGTGGTAGTGGTCGTAGTGATAGTAGTGGTGGTGGTAGTAGTAGTAGTAGTAGTAGTAGTGATAGTAGTAGTAGTAGTAGTAGTAGTGGTAGTAGTAGTGGTAGTGGTGGTAGTGGTAGTAGTAGTAGTGGTAGTAGTAGTGGTAGTAGTGGTAGTGGTAGTAGTGGTAGTAGTGATAGTGATAGTAGTGGTAGTGGTGGTAGTGGTAGTAGTGATAGTAGTAGTGGTAGTAGTGGTAGTGGTAGTGGTGGTAGTGGTAGTAGTAGTGGTAGTAGTAGTAGTGGTAGTAGTGGTGGTAGTGGTAGTAGTGGTAGTAGTAATGGTAGTAGTGGTAGTAGTGGTGGTACTGATAGTAGTGGTAGTGGTAGTAGTGGTGGTAGTGGTAGTAGTAGTAGTAGTAGTGGTAGTAGTGGTAGTGGTAGTTGTGGTAGTAGTAGTAGTAGTAGTGGTGGTGGTAGTAGTAGTAGTAGTAGTAGTGGTAGTGATAGTAGTAGTAGTAGTAGTAGTAGTAGTGGTGGTAGTAGTAGTAGTAGTAGTAGTAGGTAATAGTAGTAGTAGTAGTAGTAATAATAATAAATGGATAATAGTACTAGAAAATAAAGTATGTAATATATTAATAATTTAGAAGCTTAAGAAAATTAATTGGAAGAAAGGAGGGACAAAATTGGATGTCAACAGCTGCTCCTCTTTGACCGAAGACGATGAAAGAGTTTTCGGGCAAAGAATATTGACTTAGTAACCAATTTTGTCCCGACCATGAATATATGTTAAGGGTTTGGACAGGATCTTGGAAAAGTACAGGAGTAAATGGAAATTATGGTCGCACTCCGGTCTCCGAGTTGCCTACATATCTCGGGTTGCACAATAATCAGGCCATATGTAGTTCGAGAGTTATGTTGGAAAAGATTATTTAAGAGTAAAAAACAGGCCATGAGGATGCTTGAGAGTAAAAAATATGCTTGTAGTATTCTAATTATAAAAGATGGTCAATAATATACCTATAAGTAGGACCCTACTAAATACGGTTCTTTGACACTTTATGATTGAATGAACTTATCGATTTTCAAAATCTGCCCCAACGTTGAGTGATGATGACACTGGAATATTTAAGGAGTGATGAGATTATAAAAGCATTTGATTGAGAAAATATAGTGGTGGATACGATAAAAAATTCAGAATTATACCTACATATCCCGCGTTTGGGATGTAGGTAGAGTGGAGTCAGAGAGTAGATCCTCGATCTTGCTTTTCAGTGTGATATTCCTCTTCAGCAAATTTGTACCAGTTCACTGCTGAGAGATAGTTCCACGTTGTATTGTGCATCTCCTGCTGTTCTAATCAGCATATTCAAATTGTATTTTCTGTCGAATCTTAAGACAAGTAGTTAACGACTAAAGTGTAGTAAAGTGGGATAAAATAATAAGCAAATAAAGTATAAAATAAGATAAGGGAAAAGTTGTTTGGCTATGTGAATTAAAGTAAAGTTGTGACGAGTAGAAATTTACATTTATGATTTCAAACAAGAACGTTGATAGTGTTTTGCTCAAAAATTGTGTCTTGTAAAGTTTCAGAAAAAATTTCATGAAGGCCGTGATGACACCTCTGATTGTTGAGCAATGGCCTTGATGTGATGTTTATAGTTTCTTGTATGAAGTTGCTTGTAAAATCTTAGATAAAGTTGCTTGGTGTTGATGCTTGTAAATCCTTGAATGAGTTGCCCGTAAAGTTCAGGTAAAGTCATTTGTAAAGTCGTAAAGTCATGATAAAGTAAAGGGTAAAAATAATATTAAAGTAGGAAAGAAGCCATGTGGCTTATGATGATGGAGCCGTGTGGCCAAATGATGTCTCTGGTTGTCTTCGGGGACTTGATAACGAATGATGCTTGTAAAGTCTTGGATAAAGTTTTCGCGTGGCCCATAAAAAAGAGGTTGTGTAGCTAGATGATGTCTTCGGTCGTATTCGGGACTTGATAACGAATTATTACTACGTTTGTATTTGGAGTCTTGATGAAGAATGACGTCTCCAGTTGTCTTCAGCGACATAATGATGAATTATGCTTGTAAAGCCTTGGGTAAAGTTGCCCGATGTGTCTTATTAGAGGGTAGACGATCCAATATTTCCTATTTGAGGGTTGACAAACCCGGTATGTCCTGTTTGAGGGCGGACAAACCCAAATATTTCCTATTAAAGACGGACGAGTCTAAATGTTCTATTAAAGGCGGACGAGCCTAAATACCTAATTGAAGGCAGACAATCCTAAGTATCCTATTGAAGGAGGATAAGCCTAAATGTCCTATTAAAGGAGAATGAGCCTAATGATTCCTCCCATTGTGATTGGTGGACTTGGTGTTAATGGTCCCTCCGGTTGTCTTCGGAGACTTAATGATGAATGACGTTTGTAAAGCCATGGGTAAAGTTGCTTGTAAACAGGATAATGCCATAAGGATGTAAAGTAAAGATAAAGTAAGGTAAAGTCAATGGTAAAGTATGAATGAAGTTGTTTGCTTATGAAGATGAAGTTGTCCAAATTATATCTCCGGTTGTCTTCGGAGTCTTGATGATAAATAATTCCTCCATTTGTCTTTGGAGAATTGATGATTTTTCCTGTAAAGTTTAGGATAAAATCATAAATTTGAAAGTGTATGATAATGTAGGGGATAAGGTCAAAATAAAGTAAGAATGATGTTGTTTGTCTTATGATGGCATAGTCATCGATCTTTGATCGAGGAATTTGATATCAATGTTGTAAAGTTCAGGATAAAGTTATTATAGTCATAAAGTTAATATAAAATAAATGAGAAAGCAGTGAGCAAGATAGGAAAGTAGCCATTTGGCTGTGAAGTTGAGGCTTTGACTGACGCCTTCAATCTCAGTTAATGGACTTGAAAAAAATATAAAATCTAAATTATAGTCGTTAAAGTAGATAAAGTGAGCGATAAAGGAATTGGTAAAGTGAAGAGTAAAGTAAGATGAAAGCCGCTTGGCTAATGATGTGATGCAGCGTCGGAGTGAATGATGCCTTCAATCTTGAATAGTAGACTTGAAATTTTGTTATGATAATATAGATTGTAATAGGCCAAATAACGCATCAGATCTTAACGTGATAATTGATTTTTGTTCCAGAAAAAATGCAGGCTAAAATTATTAGTTGAGACATAATAAATTTAAAGCGTAAAGTGAAGGATAACATGAGGTATAAGGAAATTGGCTTGTGATGATTAGGCCGTGGAAGGCCGAATGGTGCTTCTAGGTCAGTAAACTTGATTCTAACTCATTGCAATATTTTAGAAATATGTCACCTGCAAATGATTATGTAAATATGTTAATAAAGTATAAAGTCGTGATAAAGTAAAATGATTAAAGTCAAGAATAAAGGGAGAGATTAAGCTGTCCGGCTTATTAAGGCGAGGTTGTGGCGTGCTAAATGATGTTCCTGTCTTTGTCAATAGACTTGTTTGTTGATTCTTATCACGATTATGATCTTGAGTGGTATACTTAGTGTTAATACCTACAAAAGATAGTGTAAATTTTTAATAAAGTTATTAAAAAAAAATAGAGGGTAAAGTAAGAAAGAAAGTGGAAAATGAAGTCATATAATTTATAGTCGGGGTCATGGTGGCCTAATGACGTCTTCGATCATGATTGGTAGACTCAATGTTAATTCAGTGTCATCATCTTGTAGTTTTTGTTGCTCATATGTTTTCGAGCATTACTCAAAGAAAAAATCGTTATTTTAAGAGAAAGTGGTTGAGTTGTGTTGAATCGTCATGTTTTTTGGCTTTTGATCAATCATTTAGTATCTAGACCTCAAATTTATGAGGATCCATCTAAAGAGGTGTATTAATTTTAGGTATGGGTGAAAATAAAATATAGTAAGAATAAACAAGTTGGTTGGAGATTGAACAATTTTTGAAGAGTAGTTGAAGTATTCCAAAAAGTTGGCCCAGTTTTCAGTTTTGAAATTTTGGAACAGTCAGAAGGCAAAAATTTGAAGAGTTAGTTGACTTAAAAATATGCCTCAGTTTCCAATTCTAAGGGTATGTAGTAAGCCAGTAGAATGACCGAAGATATGAAGAGTTTATTTATTCTAGGATATGCCCCTGTTACCAATTCTGAGGACACGAAACTCAAAAAAATAGGATGACTGTTATGTAGGATTGCCTACATATCCTGTTGGAATAAGAATCAGGTCAGGCGTAGTTCGAACCTGAGACTGATAAAATTATAAGAGTGTAGAGATTTGTATGGTTATTTTGATTGAAAATTTCAGTTAAAAATAAATGAATGGGAAAAGATATCAACACGAAGTGAGATTAAGTTCATTATCCTAATGGGTGGTTGTGTGGAGACTGGTAGTGTTTGAGTAAATTATAGGTAATATTTTGGATGAGATTGGTAGCGTAGCACATGGATGAGTCTTGAATGTGTATAGCAGGCTCTAAAGGTAGAAAGTTATGATTAGATTTTTGAAATATGAATGTGATGGTTCTCACAAGTTAACCATTAGTTTAAAAAAATATTTTTTTTGTTAAGAAAGGAAAATAAGATAAAGAGAAAACGAGTTAGCATGAGATAATAACAATATATAATAATGCTAGATTAGATAAGTAAACGTCAAATAAAATTATATATAAATAAAGTCATGTAGCAAGTAATGTTAACAAACAGCGCGTCCTAATATGCAAGTGACCTCTTTGTGCCAGAGGTAGGCCTAACATATATTTAAAAGGTAAATGTGCCATAATATGTTATTTTATTGCCGTTGATGAATTGAAATAATTCATTTTCCAAAAATGATGGTAATTTATAGGTCAAGTGAAGAGAGTAAAGCGCAATGTCCATGTTTATCATAGAAAGTAAGGCACAACGTCCATAGTCTAAAATAATAAATTTTTTTCCTATGTCGTTGATTGCTGGTAAATAGCTTATCCAAACTTGAATTTTTCATACTTGTCATAGAAAAAGGTTAGTACTGCCATTTTTTTAAAACTTTAATTAATTAGAGTAAATAGTCTATATTTAGGCATAATTATCCTTTAAATATGCACAAAGAACATGATAAGGTGTCAATTGGTATCGTGGAACCCACTTAGACATTCGGGTAAAGTCAACTAATGGACTTAATACACCTAGGGTATTAAGCCTCCTAAGTTAGTGAAATGGTGAATGTTCTTAAAAGTGTGTATTGGTTTCGCTTTATCTTAGGTAGACTAGAGTTGGCTTCCTAAGACATAAGGCTCCCTCAGGCGGACAACTTCGAAGTGGAAAGTCTATGACCGTCACCGCTGATCGACTAAATTCACAAGATCTTTCCGACTAAAGGGTTTTTTAGTAGTGCACACCCGTAAACCAGGTAACCTCTTGAGTGTGTAATTTTTTCAGGAGTGGAGGAAGTGAAACAGAATAACAATTTATATTAAAGCAGTAACACGTAGATAATTTATATCAAGCAAAACAATTATGGCATGTAAAACAATTTAAAGTCAGATAAAGTAAGCATACAAGCCTTAATTAACCTAAGTCCATTATGGTTAGAGCCTAAGTCCCCAGCAGAGTCGCCAAGTTGTTATACCCTATTTTAAACTGGTTAAAGTAAGGTACAATATATAGGCAGTTCTGAGTTTGATTAAAGTTAAATAGTCGCCACCTAATTATTTCTAAGGTGAATTAGGACACCAACAATGATTAAAGTAATTTAATAAAGTATAACTCTGTTAATGGTCTGCTTAACTTAAAAATTCTAGGTTAGGGTTTAATTAACCTAAAGGGAAGATTTTTAAGGCACCCTTTAAGATCCATATTAGATGATTAACCATAGACTTAAATTACGGCTAAAAGTTTTAAACCTAGACGTTAAAACAAAATTAGTTAATACATGAAAAGCTATTTCGCATATTGTTTAAAGAAAGATCTGACTTGGTTTAAGAGATGAGGGGAACTACCATTTTGCGACGACCCAAAGGGTCATTACCGGATTTCTCTCTTTTTTCATGCTTTCGAGGCCTTGAAAAACCTCAAACTTTAGTTGCCTCGATTTTTGTGCGCATTCCGGACGTTTAGCCAGAGAGATTATATGTTGAATTCTGTGAAAAATTTTAAAATGTGGCTATAAAAATAATAAAAGTTGACTTCGGTTAACATCTTGGTAAACGGATCCGGACCCATAATTTGTTGGTCCCGAAGGGTCCGTAGAAAAATATGGGACTTGGGCATGTGCCCGGAGTCGAATTTCGAGGTCTAGAGACCGAGAAATTTTTTTCTGTGAAATTATTTTTCTCAATTATTAAGGAAAAAGAAAATAAAAATTAATTAAAAGACTATGGTATCGGGCTCGTATTTTGGTTCCGATGCCCGGTACAAGTCTTATATATGGTTTAAGCACTTTTTGTAAAATTTTGTTGAAATCGGACGTCATTTGGCGTGTTTCGAACCTAAATATCTTGAATTTGAAGTTTATGAAGTTTGACGAAAAAGTGATAATTTTGAGGTTTGATTCCTCATTTATGATGTTATTTTGACGATTTGATCACACGATTAAATTCGTATGATGTTGTTGAGTTAGTATGTGTGATTGGTTTGGAGCCCTGAGGGTTCGGGAGTGTTTTCGGAGGTGCTCGGTGTGTTTTAAAAACTTAGAATGATAGCAGATTTTTCTGCAATTTTTGCTCAGATAATTGCTTCTTCGCGTTTGCAGAACTCAGCTCGCGTTCGCATACTAGTGGGCTTTCCCTTCTTCGCATTCGCGGACAATTCCCCGCATTCGCGTGGCCTTGGTTTCCCCTTCACTGCGTTCGCGAGCCCCCTCTCACGTTCGCATACAAGCAAATCCTGTACCCAGCCCCATCCTACTATGCGGTCGCGACTAGCATCTCGCGTTCATGATGCTTTGACTCATCTAACCTTTGAGAACGCGGCCTTCTTCACGCGAACGCGATGGGCATTTTTGTCCAGTAATTTTAAAGCTCAAAAACAGACCAGTGACGGGATTATTCCGAAATTTCACACGAGCTCTTCTTCTCCACAGCCCTAGGTGACTTTTAGAGCGATTCTTCACCAAATCTTCTTGGGTAAGTATTATTCAACTCATTTTCTTCATTTTCTATCATCATTTATCAAATTCCTAGACCTAAATCAGGTAACTTAAGGTGTAAATTGGGGGAAAAAGGTAGAATTATGGCTTTTTAGTTTTCTTTGATTTAGACCTCGTTGTGGGATCGAATTTGAAAATAAATTGTATATCCGGGATCGTGGGGGAATGGGTGACATGGAATTGGTTCGAACCTCGGGTTTTAAGCGAGCCTGGGGTCGAGTTTGGAAGTTTTGGGAAGGCAGCTTAGAAATTCATATTTAGGCATTGGGTTTAGTTTGTTTAGCTATTATTAATTTTGTAAAGTCATTATTTCATAGATTTGACTGAGTTGGAGCCGAATTTGAGGGGTAAAGCTATACTAGAGGATTGAGTTGACCTTGGAGCTTTTGGGGTAAGTGATTGATCTAACTTTGGCTCGACGGACTAGGTTCGGAGTATAAATTGCTAATTGCTAAATGTTGAGTAGGTGTATAGGTATGGTGACGATTATCTATACACCGGTGTCCAGCATGACCGTGAGTCCTTATTTGTGCTTAGTTGAGATTTGATAGTGACTCTTCCTTGTTAATTGATGGTTTCTATATGATATGAAGAGAATGAGAAGGACATATAATTTGTAAACTCCTTGGAGCGTTGGATCGATTTTTAACTTGATTATAAAGTAAGAAAAGTGCGTAACAGAAAGAGATGTGATTATTCCCTTGCCGGGATGTCTTAAATATATTGATTATCTCCCTTGCCGGGATTTAGCTATTTTGCTTTGTTCTCCCTTGCCGGGATATTTAATGTTATTTGTCTATCCCCTCGCCCCATTTGGTTGTGATTGTTGTTTGGGTGAGGAAGAGTGATTATGCACGAAGGGTCATTCTGTGCCATGTTTGATTATTATTGTACGAAGGAACATTCCGTGCCATGTTTGATTATTATTGCACGAAGGAACATTCCGTGCCATGTTTGATTATTATTGCACGAAGGAACATTCCGTGCCATGTTTTGATTATATTTATACGAAGGATCATTCCGTGCCATGTTTTATTATTATTGCATGAAGGAACATTCTGTGCCATGTTTTGATTATATTTGCACGAATGATCATTCCGTGCCATGTTTGATTATTATTGCACGAAGGAACATTCCGTGCCATATTTTGATTATATTTGCACGAAGGATCATTCCGTGCCATGTTTGATTATTATTGCACGAAGGAACATTCCGTGCCATGTTTTGATTATATTTGCGCGAAGGATCATTCTGTGCCATGTTTGATTATTATTGCACCAAGAAACATTCGGTGCCATGTTTGATTATTATTGCACGAAGGAACATTCCTTGCTATGTTTGATTATATTTTGACGAAGGGACATTCCGTGCCATGTTTTGATTATTAATGCACGAAGGGACATTCCATGCCATGTTTGATTTATTACTCTCGTTGACTTTGTAATTGCATTGTTTCATTCCTTATTTATTTACCTTGTATTCTAAACTGCTACCGCCCCTACAACATGCTCCCCTCCCTCATAACTTGTTAAATTTTTGTAATCCCTTATATTGCGTGTGTGTATATATATATATATGTGTATATATATATATATATATATATATATGTATATATATATATATATATATATTTGAACTGCACAGGTTTGTTTGGTAGTCCGGTCTAACCTCGTCACTACTTCGCCGGGGTTAGGCCAGAAACTTACCAGCAAATGGGGTCGGTTGGGCTGATGCTACAATCTATGCATCTTTTTGCATAGATCCAGGTGTTGGAGCAGCATTTGAGTAGCAGTAGCATTCTGGGAGCGAGATCCAGTCCAGGGACATTCGAGGTAGCCTTGCTGACGTCCGCAGGCCCGGAGTCCTTTCTACTTTATTCAGTTTGTTATCGTTGTACCGTAGCAGACAATTTTATGTTTCATTCAAACCTTGTATTTAGTATTCTCTAGACGTTCGTGAGTATTTTGACACTAGTCTTGGGTAGAGGATTGTTAAACTTCCGCATTTCTTTTAGTAAATTTTATTTGAGACTTCTGCTTTATTGTTAAACACTTCTTTATTGTTAATACTGTTGATGTTCGCTAAAAGAGGTAATTGATGATTGGCTTGCCTAGCTCTTGGTAGTAGGTGCCATCACGACTCCTGAGGGCGGGAAAATCCGAGTCGTGACAAGTTGGTATCGGAGCTCTAGATTGCATAGGTTTCGTAACTCAAGGACAAAATTGGTAGAGTCCGAGGGATCAGTACGGAGACGTCTGTATTTATCCGCCAGAGGCTACAGAGTTAGGAAACACTTCACATTTGTTCTTTGTTGTCGTGCGATTCTATTTATCAAACACCGGTTGAATTTCTACTCCGTTCTTCCGCAGATGGCGAGAACACGTGCTTCTTTATCTACCGCTCAGCAGTTCGAGACCCCAGCAGCAGCCCCAGTGGCGGAGCCTCATGTTGGTTTTGAGGAGGAGGTTCCCGTCCCAGTAGTTCCGATGGGCCCAAATCAGGTCCCAGAAGGGTTCATTACCAACCCAGTTCTTCATGATATTCTAGTCCGATTGGTAGGCCTCATAGAGGGTGTCATTCGAGCAGGATTGGTTCTAGTGGTTCTGCCAGTGGTGGCAGGTCAGCCAGGTATAGAGGCTCAGGCCGGGAGGGAGATCACCTTTCAGGAGGCGGCCAATGTGGGCCGTGGTGTTGAGATAGCTCTGCCACAGGGAGGTGGTCACGGGTCGGATAAGAGGCCCCATCATGCAGGCAGATTCAGTGGTACCTCGTCAGGAGGTAGAGGTTCTTATGGTAGAGGCCATCCTCCCAGGCCTTTTCAGTCAGCTCTCCAGGCCACTCATGGTATTTCAGGTGGTCATTCAGGTCGACAGGGTCAGGCTCAGTTCCCTCAGCTGCAACGTTCGTGTAGGTGTTATGAGTATGGTGAGTATGGTGACAACAAGAGGGTTTGCCCGAGGTTGAGGGGTGCTCAACCGCATCAGACGAGGTCTTTCCAGGCTTATGGTGATCCGAGGCACATTGTCAGATATTGCCCTCGAGTTTATGGAAGCTTCCAGCATCAGAGTTCTCGTGCTATGATTCAGGCACCGGAGGTTCCACAGCCTGCCTAGCCAGCTAGAGGCGGTGGCAGAGGTGTTAGAGGTGGAGGTAGAGGTCTTAGAGGTAGAGGCCAGCCAGCAGCCAGGCCAGAGGCTGAGTCTTCAGGTGCAGACATTACAGGTACCATTCTGATTTGTATTAGAGACGCTTCAATGCTATTTGACCTTGGGTCTACGTATTCATTTGTGCCGTCCTATTTTGCACCCCACCTGGCTATGTCTAGTGATGCTTTGGGTATTCTTGTTTATATATCTACACTGGTGGGTGATTCTGTAGTGGTCGGCCGAGTCCATCATTCCTGTGTGGTAGTGTTTGAGGGTCTTGAGACCCGTGTTGATTTATTGCTCTTAGATATGGTGGATTTTGACGTTATATTAGGGATGGATTGGTTGTCCCTGTATCATGCTATTTTAGATTGCCACGCCAAGAACGTGACTTGGCTTTGACAGATTTGCCCCGACTAAAGTGGAGAGGGACCCCAGGTCATGCCACCCGCACTGTTATCTCATATGTGAAGGCTCGACGCATGGTCGAGAAGGGGTGTTTAGCTTACTTGGTGTATGTTCGTGACTCCAACGCAGAGGTCCCTTCTATTGATTCAGTTCCTATTGTTCGGGAGTTCCCGAGGTTTTCACTTTAGACCTGCCGAGTATGCCGCCCGACAGGGATATTGATTTCTATATTGATCTGGCTCCGGGCACGCAGCCTATTTCCATTTTGCCGTATCGCATGGCCCCGCCATAATTGAAAGAGTTAAAGGATCCGTTGAAGGATTTGTTAGAGATGGGTTTTATCAGGCCTAGTGTTTCTCCTTGGGGTGCGCCGGTGCTATTGGTGAAGAAAAAGGATGGATCGATGAGGATGTGCATTGATTACCGGCAATTGAACAAGGTGACGATTAAGAACAAGTATCCACTGCCGAGGATTGATGATTGTTTGACCAGCTTCAAGGCACAAAGGTGTTATCAAAGATAGACTTGAGATCTGGCTACTATAACCTGCGGATTTGGGCATCTAATGTCCCTAAGACAACGTTCCACACTCGGTATGGGCATTCTGAGATTTTGGTCATGTCATTTGGGTTGACCAATGATCCAACAGCATTTATGGAGTTGATGAACCGAGTTTTCATGTCTTATTTGTAGTTGTTCGTGGTAATCTTTATTGATGATATTCTGGTGTACTCCCGCAGCCAGGAGGAGCACAAGCAACACCTCAGAGTGGTTCTTCAGACTTTGAAGGATAGTCAGTTATATGCTAAGTTCTCGAACTGTGAGTTCTAGTTGAGTTCCATTGCGTTTCTGGGTCACGTTGTATCAGTAGAGGGTATTCAGGTGGACCTGAACGAGATTGAGGCAGCCAAGAACTAGCCTCGACCAGTATCAGCTACAGAGATTCGGATTATTCTTATGTTAGCAGGTTACTACCGTCGGTTCGCGGAGGGATTTTCATCTAATGCAGCCCCAATGACCAAATTAACCTAGAAGGGTGCCCAGTTCAGATGGTCAGATGAGTGTGAGGCGAGCTTTCATAAGCTCAAGACAACCCTGACTACGACACCGGTATTAGTTTTGCCCACAGGCTCAGGGCCTTATACAGTTTATTGTAATGCTTCCCATTTTGGGCTTGGTGCGGTATTGATGCAGGATGTCAGAGTCATTGCTTATGCTTCGAGGCAATTGAAGATCCATGAGAAGAATTATCCGGTTCATGATCTAGAGTTGGCAACCATTGTTCATGATTTAAAGATTTGGAGGCATTATATATGTGGTGTGACGTGTGATGTGTACACTGATCACAAGAGTCTGCAATACTTGTTCAAGTAGAAGGAGTTGAACTTGAGGCAGCGAAGGTGGTTGGAGCTATTGAAGGATTATGATGTTACTATTTTGTACCACCCGAGGAGAGCCAATGTGGTGGCCGATGCATTGAGTAGGAAGTCCACCAGCATGGGTAGTCTTGCTTATATTCTGGTGAGATAGAGACCGCTTGCTTTGGATATTCAGGCCTTGGCCAATCGGTTTGTTAGGTTGGATATTTCTAAGCCTAGCAGGGTGTTAGCTTGCACGGTCGCTCGTTTTTCATTATTGGAGCATATCCGTGATCGGCAGTTTGATGATCCCCATTTGTGTGTCCTGAGAGACACGATGCAGCGTGGAGGTGCCATGAAGGTGACCTTAGAGGATGATGGTGTTTTGAGATTGCAGGGGAGAGTCTGTGTGCCCAATGTCGATGGGATTCGAGAGTTGATCTTAGCATAGGCCCATAGTTCTCGGTATTCTATTCACCCGGGTGCCGCGAAGATGTACCAGGACTTGCGGCAGCATTATTGGTGGCGTAGGATGAAGAAAGATATTGTCGCATATGTGGCTCGATGTTTGAACTATCAGCAGTTCAAGTATGAGCAACAGAGGCCTGGTGGTTTGTTTCAGAGGATTGAGCTTCCCGAGTGGAAGTGGGAGAGGAGTACCATGGATTTCGTTACTGGACGTCCGATGACTCGGAAGAAGTTTGATGCTATTTGGGTCATTGTTGATAGGCTGACCAAGTCAGCGCATTTTATTCCTGTTGCAGCCGCTTATTCATTGGGGAGGTTAGCTGAGATCTACATCCGAGAGACTGTTCGCCTTCATGGGGTGCCGGCATCTATCATTTCGGATTGGGGTACGCAGTTTACCTCGCGCTTCTGGAGAGCAGTTCAGTAGGAGTTGGGCACCCAAGTTCAGTTAAGCACAGCGCTCCATCTTCAGATGGACGACCAGTCCGAGAGGACTATTTAGATGTTGGAGGATATGCTCCGAGCCTGTGTCATTGATTTTGGCGGCTCGTGGGACCAGTTTTTGCCTTTAGCAGAGTTTGCTTACAACAACAGCTACCAGTCCAACATTCAGATGGCTCCATATGAGGTGTTGTATGGTAGGCGATGTTGGTCTCCAATCGGATGGTTTGAGCCAGGAGAGGCTCGGTTATTGGGTACAAATTTAGTTAAGGAGGCCTTGTATAAGGTCAAGATCATTCAAGACAGGCTTCGTTCGGCTCAGTCGCGACAAAAGAGTTATGTGGATCGTAAGGTTCGAGATGTAGCTTTCATGGTTGGTGAGCGAGTCTTGCTCCGAGTGTCACCTATGAAGGGCGTGATGAGATTTGGGAAGAAGGGAAAGCTTAGCCCTAGGTTCATTGGCCCATTTGAGATTCTCAATCGTGTGGGAGAGGTGGCTTACAGACTTGCCTTGCTGCCCAGCTTGTCAGTCGTGCATCCAGTGTTTGATGTGTCCATGCTTCGGGGGTACACGGCGATCCAGCCCACGTGTTAGATTACAGCACCATCCAGTTGGAGAAGGATCGGTCTTACGATGAGGTGCTGGTAGCTATCCTAGACCGGCAGGTTCGACAATTGAGGTCGAAGAGTTTTCCTTCAGTGCATGTCCGGTGGAGAGGTCAGCCTCCTGAGGTATCGACCTGGGAATCCGAGTCTGATATGCGAAGCCGCTATCCTCATCTATTTCCCGACTCATGTACTTCTTTCTTTTGTCCGTTCGAGGACGAACAGTTATTTTAGAGGTGGAGAATGTGATGACCCAAAGGGTCATCACCGGATTTCTATCTTTCTCCGTGCTTCCAAGGCCTTGATAAACCTCACCTTTAGTTGCCTCAATTTGTGTTCACAGTCCGACCGTGTAGCCGGAGAGATTATATGTTGAATTCTGTGAAAAATTTCAAAATGTGGCTTTAAAAATGATTAAAGTTGACTTCGGTCAACATTTTTGGTAAACGGACTTGGACCCGTGATTTGACGGTCCCGGAGGGTCCGTAGAAAAATATGGGACTCGGGCATGTGTCCGGAGTCGAATTCTGAGGTCTAGAGCCCGAGTAAAAAAATTTTCTGTGAAATTGTTTTTTTGAAATTATTAAGGAAAAAGGAAATGAAATTGATTAAAAGACTGTGGTATCTGGATCGTATTTTGGTTTCGACGCCTGGTACAACTCTTATATATGGTTTAAGCGCTTTATGTGAAATTTGGTCGAAATCGGACGTCATTTGATGTGTTTCGGACCTAAATATCTAAAATTTGAAGTTTATGAAGTTTGATGAAAAAGTGATGATTTTGAGGTTTGATTCCACGTTTATGATGTTATTTTGGCGATTTGATCGCACGGTTAAGTTCGTAGGATGTTGTTGAGTTCGTGTGTGTGATTGGTTAGGATCCACGAGGGCTCGGGAGTGTTTTCGGAGGTGTTCGGGGAGTTTTTAAAACTTAGAATGATAGCAGATTTTTCTTCAATTTTTGCTCAGATAATTGCTTCTTCGTGTTCGCAGCACTCAGCTCGCGTTCGGGTACCAATGGGCTTTCCCTTCTTCGCATTCGCGGACAATTCCCCGTGTTCGTGTAGCCTTGGTTTCCCCTTCACCGCATTCGCGAGCCCCCTCTCGCGTTTGCATACAAGCAAATCCTGGACCTAGCCCCATCCTTCTATGCGGCCACGACTAGCATCTCGTGTTCGTGATGCTTTGACTCATCTATCCTTCACGAATGCAGCCCCCTTCCCGCAAACATGAAGGGCATTTTTGCCTAGTGATTTTTAAAGCTCAAAAACAGACCAGTGACGGGATTATTCCCAAATTTCACACAAGCTCTTATTCTCCACAGCCCCTAGGTGACTTTTAGAGCGAGTCTTCACCAAAAACTTCTTGGGTAAGTATTATTCAACTAATTTTCTTCATTTTCTATCATCATTTATCAAATTCCTAGACCTAAATCATGTAACTTAAGGTGTAAATTGAGGGAAAAGGGCAGAATTATGGCTTTTCAGTTTTCTTTGATTTAGACCTCGTTGTGGGGTCAAATTTGAAAACAAATTGTATATCCGGGCTCGAGGGGGAGTGGGTGACATGGAACTGGTTCGAACCTCGGGTTTTGACCAAGCGGGTCCGGGGTCGATTTTGGAATTTTTAGGAAGGAAGCTTAGAAATTCATGTTTAGGCATTGGGTTTAGTTTGTTTAGCTATTATTAATATTGTAAAGTCATTATTTCATAGATTTGATTGAGTTGGAGCCGAATTTGAGGGGTAAAGCTATGCTAGAGGCTTGAGTTGACCTTGGAGCATTTGAAGTAAGTGTTTGATCTAACTTTGGCATAAGGGAATAGGTTTAGAGTATTATTTACTAATTGCTAAATGTTGAGTATGGTGTATAGGCATGGTGACGAGTATCTATACACCGGTGTCTAGCATGACCGTGGGTCTTTATTTGTGCTTATTTGAAATTTGGTAGTGACTCTTCCTTGTTAATTGATGGTTTCTATATGATATGAATAGAATGAGAAGGAATTATGATTCGTAAACTCGTTGGAGCGTTGGCTCGATTTTTGACTTGATTACAAATTAAGAAATGAGCGTAACAGAAAGAGATGTGATTATTCCCTTGTCGGGATGTCTTGAGTATATTTATTATCTCGCTTCCCGGGATTTAGCTATTTCGCTTTGTTCTCCCTTGCCGGGATATTTAATGTTGTTTGTCTATCCCCTCACCCCGTTTGGCTATGATTGTTGTTTGGGTGAGGAAGAGTGATTATGCACGAAGAGTCATTCCGTGCCATGTTTGATTATTATTGCACGAATGAACATTCCGTCCCATGTTTGATTATTATTGCACGAAGGAACATCCCGTGCCATGTTTTGATTATATTGCACGAAGGAACATTCCGTTCCATGTTTGATTATTATTGCACGAAGGAACATTCCATGCCATGTTTTGATTATATTTGCACGAAGGATCATTCCGTGCCATGTTTGATTATTATTGCAAGAAGGAACATTCCGTGCCATGTTTTGATTATATTTGCACGAAGGATCATTCCGTTCCATGTTTGATTATTATTGCACGAAGGAACATTCCGTGCCATGTTTGATTATATTTGCACGAAGGGACATTCCGTGCCATGTTTTGATTATTAATGCACGAAGGGACATTCCGTGCCATGTTTGATTTATTACTCTTGTTGACTTTGTAGTTGCATTGTTTCATTCCTTATTTATTTACCTTGTATTCTAAACTGCTACAGCCCTTACAACATGCTCCCCTCCTTCGTGACTTGTTAAATTTCTGTAACCCCTTCTATTGCGTATATATATATATATATTTGAACTGTACAGGTTTGTTTGGTAGTGCGGTCTAGCCTTGTCACGACCCATTTTCCCTAACAGGTCATGATGACATCCGTCACCGTTGTCAGGCCAGCCAACTGTGGAATTTTTGATTTAAGTTCTCATTTTACCTTTGCCAAAGAACAAATATGCTAGATTTTTCAAAGTTAAAGATGAGACCAGTAAGGATTTATATTGTGGCAAAATAAATTTGCAATCCCAAAATAAATATCCACTACAGTGCGTGCCAAGACCTGGTGTCACAAGTACGTGCATCTAGTAGAATATACAAACATCTCTATCCTAGTGTCTGAAATAAAGAAAGACAACAAAAATACAAAAGAAGTCTCTGCCACAGCTCACTGGCCACGCCCGATCGGTAACCAGATGAATCAGCCTCGGAACCTGTACATTTAAGTACAGAAGCGTAGCATGAGTACATAAACAGTATGTACCGAGTGAGTATCTCGCCTAATCTCGTAGAGGTAGAGACGAGAGGTCGACTTGATACCCACTAGGTCAAGATAATATCAAAAAAATGATGTACAACTTAGAGCATAAATAGTTCATTTATACGACAGTTATCATGGAAGTCATAATCATGCTCTTAATCACATTTTTCTTTAATCATTTTCCCTCTTTTGCAATAATTAGCAACAAATCATGAAAGGTCTAAGCTCGAGAATACATATATATATATGTATGTATGTATATATGTATATATATATCATGCGGAACAATGCCGAGGTCGACGGCCCGCTCCAACAGAATATAAATTGTGCACTGCCGAGGGTCGAGCAGCCCGTACCATAGATGCATCTATTTCACCGAGCCGATCGGCCCGATCCACAAATATCAATTAAAACATCAAGAATGCACACAAAGGCATCATCCATATACAAGGAAATCCTTACAAGGTTCAACAATATTCATATGATCGCTTTTCATTCTTTTCTAGTCTCTAGCATATCTTACAAGATCATTTTGATAATCCAAATAATGGATATCTCACATTAGGCATGATGTGGGTCCTAAACTACCCAAACATTTAATATCATAGTAGCTACGCACGGACTCTCGTCACCTAGTACGTACGTAGCCCCCGCATTTATTCGCAATTTATCATTAATTAGTCCTAAAGGGACAATTCCCTCTCACGAGGTTAGAAAGGAGACTCACCTCGCTCCGAAGCGCACTTCTAACTATCAAGAACAAGCCCAAAGCCTCAAAGCGAAGCCGAAAGTGCATGAACTAGTTAAAAAATATAGGGATTAGTCAATAAGGGCTTACAAGGTTGAATTCTAACTATTTAAGTGATTTCCCAACCATTCCCACAAATTTCCTAAATTCCGACCCCGGTCCCACGTGCCCGGATCCCGAGATTTTTCGAAGAAAATTATTCTCTATAACCTAAGGATCACTAATATGTGATTTCTAGTTCATTACATGGCTAATTATGTGGTTAAATCTTAATTTTATGAAAACCGTATGTCTAGATCTAACCCTTTGATTTTACTTAATTATTAATGTTAAATCTATCTAATATTAATGTGTTTAAACTAAGAGTAAGTGGGGATTACTTACCTTGTGATGTTATGTTGAAATTCCCCCTTTGGAATCGCCACAATCGCCCAAATGTGTAATGAGAAATGAAGGAAATGGGGTTGGGTTCGTATTAAATGAACCCTTCTGCCCCAGCTATTTTCGCTTCTGTAGGAGGCTTTCCGCTTCTGCGGAAAAGGGCCGCTTCTGTGGCCTTTAATAGTTGGGGCTGGACCGCTTTTGCGGTCTGGGGGCCGCATAGGCGGAACCGCTTCTGCGGTCCTTGGTTCGCTTCTGCGATTTCCCCTACCCTGCCCCTGCTTCGCTTCTGCGATCATATGACCGCTCCTGCGGTCCCGCTTCTGTGGTCCAAGAGCCGCATAAGCGGTTATGACAGAAGCAGCAGATTTGGTTTTTCCTAAGTTTTCAACTTCACTCGAACCTCGACTATTTTACGCTCGGGGCTCCCGAGCCCCGCCCGAACATACCGACAAGTCTGAAATCATAAGGCGGACCCACTCGAACCCTCGAAACACTCAAAACGATGCTAATTCTAGGAGTCGAACCTCAAAACCAATTGAATTAACTTAATGAACTTCAAGTTCTTAATTTCCTTTCAACGGGTCAAAACGCCCTTAAACTTCTCGGATTGACACCAAATTTTACGGGTAGTTCTTAACTGATATTTTGGACTTGTACCAAGTTTTAGAACTTGAATCCGAACCCGATACCTAGGTTTTTAATGAATACTTAGATTCTTTAATTCTTTAAAACTTCGATTTAAATTTTTTACATAAAAATTTTGTACTCGGGCTAGGGAACTCGGAATTCGATTTCGAGCATATGCCCAGGTCCCATATTTTTTCACGGACCCTCCTGGACCGTCAAATCACGAATCTGGGTCCGTTTTCCAAGAAACTTGACCAAAGTCAAACTTGGCCTTTTTTAGAAAAACTTAAAGAAGCAAATGGACATATTCTTGTTCAAAACTCTTCTAACTTCCGAACCACCCATCCCCGCAAGTCATAAATTAGTTAAAGCAAGTGTGGGAAGTTTTTATTTAAGGGAATGGGGTTCTAAAACGCAAAATGACCAGTCGGGTCGTTACATTCTCCACCTCTTAGACAAAACGTTCGTCCTCGAACGGACATAAAAAGAAGTACCTGGACTGCTGAATAAGTGGGGATATCGGCTCCGCATGTCCTCCTCGGACTCCCAGGTCGCCTCCTCAACCGGTTGGCCCCTCCACTGGACTCTTAGCGCAGAAATGCTCTTGGACCTCAACTGGCGGTCCTGTCTATCAACAATGGCAACTGGCTCCTCCTCGTAGCCCAAGCTCTCATCTAACCGAATGGTACTGAAGTCCAACACATGTGAATAGTCGGTATGATACTTCCAAAGCATCGATACATGGAAAACTGGATGAACTCCTGATAAACTGGGAGGTAAAGCAAGCTCATAAGCGACCTCGCCAACTCGCCTCAACACCTCAAAGGGGCCAATGAACCTTGGGCTTAGCTTGCCCTTTTTTCCAAACCTCATAATGCCCTTCATTGGCGAGACTTTCAAAAGAACCTTCTCACCAATCGTGAATGATACATCACGTGCCTTCTGATCCGCGTAACTCTTCTGCCTGGACTGAGCTGTGCAGAGCCTTTCCTGAATCAACTTTACCTTATCCAAGGCATCCTGTATAAAATCTGTACCAAGTAACTTAGCCTCACTAGGCGCAAACCACCCGATAGGAGAACGACAATGCCGACCATACAATGCCTCATACGGGGCCATCTCTATGTTGGACTAATAGCTATTATCGTATGCAAACTCCGCCAAGGGAAAGAACTGATCCCACTGCCCTCCAAAGTCATTCACACATGCTCTCAGCATATCCTTTAAAATCTAAACTGTCCGTTCCAACTGCCCGTCGTTCTGAGGATGGAATGCCGTGCTAAGATCTACGCGGGTCCCCAACTCACTCTGAACAGCTCTCCAGAAATGGAAAGTGAACTGATGGCCTCTGTCTAATATGATGGAGACCGGCACACCGTGCAACCTGACTATGTTCCGAATGTAAATCTGAGCATATCTCTCCGCTGTATAAGTAGTCGCCACTGGAATGAAATGGGCAGACTTGGTCAACCTATCCACAATAACCCACATTGAATCAACCTTCCGCAAATTCTACGGCAACCCAACCACGAAGTCCATAGTGATGCGCTCCCACTTCCATTCCGTAATGGGCATCTGCTGAAGTAGGCCACCTGGCCTCTGGTGCTCATACTTGACCTGCTGGCAATTCAAACATTTAGCTACATACTCAACAATGTCCTTCTTCATCCTCCGCCATTAGTAATGCTGTCTCAAGTCACGATACATCTTCGTGGCACCCGGATGAATGGAATACCTCAAACTGTGGGCCTCCTCTAGAATCCTTTGCCTCAAGCAACCAACATTAGGAACACATACACGGCCCTGAAGCCGTAACACACCATCCTCACCAATAAAAATCTCCTTGGCGCCTCCCTGAAGTACCGTCTCTCTGAGGACATACAAATGCGGATCATCGAACTGTTGGGCCTTAATCTACCCGAATAACGAAGACTGAGCAACCACACATGCTAGAACTCGGCCGGGCTCCGAAATGTCCAATCTCACAAGTCTATTAGCTAAGGACTGAATGTCCAAGGCTAATGGTCTCATCACAGCAGGAATGAATTCCAAGCTACCCATACTCTCCGTCTTCCTGCTCAAGGCGTCCGCGACCACATTTGCCTTACCCGAATGATAAATAATGGTAATGTCATAATCCTTTAGTAACTCAAGCCACCTGCACTGCCTCAAATTAAGGTCCCTCTGCTTGAACAGGTGCTACAAACTGTGATGACCGGTGTAAACCTCACATGACACTCCATACAAATAATGCCTCCATATCTTTAGAGCATGAACAATCACCGCCAACTCTAGATCGTGCACAGGGTAGTTCTTCTCGTGAAACTTCAGCTGGCGTGAAGCATATACAATAACTCGCCCTTCCTACATCAATACACATCCCAAGCCAATGAGAGAAGCATCGCAATATACCGTATACATCCCTGAACTAGAAGGCAATACAAGAACTGGTGTCGTGGTCAAAGCCGTCTTGAGCTTCTGGAAGCTCTCCTCATAATCATCGGACCAATAGAATGGGGCACACTTTCGGGTCAATCTGGTCAGAGGTGATGCAATAGATGAAAATCCCTGCACAAATCTTCGTTAGTAACCTGCTAACCCCAGGAAACTCTTGATCTCCATCACTGAAGTAGGTTGTGGCCAACTCTAAACTGCCTCAATCTTAGGATCCACCTTAATACCCTCTCCTGACACTATATGCCCCAAGAATGCCACTGACTCTAGCCAAAACTCACACTTGGAGAACTTAACAGCTTCTGCTCTCGCAAGGTCTGAAGCACTACTCTCAAATACTGCTCGTGCTCCCCCAAGCTACGCGAGTATATCAAGATGTCGTCAATCAAGACGATAACAAAGGAATCAATAGAAGGCTTGAACACCCCGTTCATCAAATCCATAAATGCCGCTGGGGCATTAATCAAGCCAAATGACATCACCAGGAACTCGTAGTGGCCATATCTAGTCCTGAATGCAGTCTTCGGAATATCTGCATCCCGAATCTTCAACTGATGATACCCTGATCTCAAGTCAATCTTAGAGAACACCATGGCACCCTGTAGTTGGTTAAACAAATCATCAATACGGGGTAATAGATACTTGTTCTTGATGGTGACTATGTTCAATTGGCGGTAATCAGTGCACATCCGCATAGTCCCACCCTTCATCTTCACAAATAACACTGGTGCACCCCAAGGCGATACATTGGGCCTAACAAACCCCTTTGCTAGCAACTCCTCCAACAGCTCCTTCAGCTCCTTCAACTCCTTATGAGCCATACGGTATGGTGGGATAGATATAGGCTGAGTGCCTGGAGCCAAGTCAATAGAGAAATCAATATCGCGATCCGGAGGCATGCCCGGAAGATCAGAAAGGAAAACATTGGCGAACTCTCGGACCACTGGCACTGAATCAATCGTCGGAGACTCTGCGGTGGTGTCTCGAACATAAGCTAAATAATCCAAACACCCTTTCTCAACCATGCGCTGAGCCTTCAAGAAAGATATAACCTTGCTAGCCGTATCCGCTGTGGAACCCTTCCACTCTAATCTCGGTAATCCTGGCATAGCTAGCGAAATAGTCTTGGTATGACAATCAAGGATGGCGTGATATGGGGATAACCAATCCATGCCTAAAATGATCTCAAAATAAAGCATATCAAGCAACATATCTCTTAGCCATACAAAGAAATCACGCAAGACCGATAGACCCGATCCACAACCATACAATCACCCACAAGAGTGGACACATGAACAGGGACACCCAAGAACTCAGGAGAAGTAACCAGAAAACGAGCAAACAAAGAGGACACATATGAATAAGTAGATCCTGGATCAAATAATACTGAAGCACCCTTACCGCTGACTGAAATAATACCTGTGATAATGGCATTTGAGGCCAATGCATCTGGCCTGGCTGCGAGAACATAGAATCTGGCTGGAGCGCCGGCTGTCTGTCCTCCGCCTGACTAAGAAACATCTGGCTGACCTCTCCCAGTCTGGCCTCCACCTCTGGGATGACCTCCACCTCTGGGATGACTTCTACCAGTCTGTCCTCCACCTATAGGTGGCTGGGTCGCTGGTGCTGGAACCATGGGTTGTTGTCCCTGCTCTATTGCCTTGCCCCGAAGCCTGGGGCAGTACTTCCTCATGTGACCTGAGTCTCCACACTCAAAATAATGTGGTGCGGCGACCTGCTACCCAGATGGCTGACTCTAAAAGCCAGAAGATCCACTAGAAGAAGCCTAAATGGTCGGCGGGCGGTATGAACTCTCCGACCTAGCACTAAGATAAGAACCGGAGGAGTCTGGAGGTCCTGAATACACACTGGAAGAACCCTAAACAGCTGGTGGGCGATAAGAACTCTATGGCATGGCGCTGAAATAAGAGCATGCTGGAGCACCCTGAGTAGGTGGTGGTGCAGAAACTGGGGGCCTACTGGGCTAACCCCTCCCGGAGTGACCTCTACCTCTAGCTGGGGCGCCTCTAAACTCTTCGGAGAATCTGGCGCTCTTCTCCTGCTGCATCTGCTCAAAAGCCCTCTGACTGTAACCCTCAATCCTACGAGCAATCTCAAGTGTAAGCTGATAACCTGTGCCTATCTCCCCTCTCGAGCCACACTGTCCCGTATAGTAGGATATAATCCCGTAACAAATCGCCGTACCCTCTCTGCCTCTGTGGGAAGTATCATAAGTGCATGACGAGACAAATCAGAGAATCTCGCCTCATAATCGGTCACTGACATCTGACCCTGCTATAAATGCTCAAACTAATGACGCAACCCTTTCCTCTCAGAGGGTGGAATGTACCGATCAAGAAATAACTGGGTGAATTGACCCCAAGTGAGGGGAGGAGAACCTGCTGGCCTACTAAGAGCATAGGACTGCCACCACCTATGGGCCCTGCCCTCAACCTGAAAAGTGGTGAAGTCACCTCCATGTGACTCGAGTAACCGCATGTTGTGCAATCTATCCCTGCACCTGTCAATGAAATCTCGGGCATCCTCATGACGCTCACCCCCAAAGACTGGAGGGCGCAACCTGGTCTATCTGTCTAATAGCTTCTGCGGATCGCCGTCCACAGCTGGCCGGTGCTGGGGTGCCACTGCAGCAACTGGCTGAACCCCATATGCGGGTAGTGCACCCGGAGTCTGATAAACTGTGATTGTATGACCTGGGGCCTAGCAGTAGGGGTCTGTGCTCCCCCTCCTGCCTGTGAAGTAGCTGGATCCGCTGGAAATAAACCAGCCTGAGTCATAGTATCCATGAACCAAAGCATGTGGCCCATGACCTCCTGAAATCCCGGTGCTATCATGAAGTGTGCCAGGGTAGGCTCAGCTACAGGTACCTCACCTTGCTCCTCAATAATGGGATCCCCCACAAGGTCTGCTGGTGGTATGACTGGAATGGCTCTAGGGTGCCCTCGTCCCCTACCACGGGTCGGTGCCCTCCCACGGCCTCGACCTCGGCCTCTAGCAACGGGGAGAGCAGCTCCTCCCGGGTCCAGAACGTCAGTGGTACGAGTTCTCACCATCTGCGAGAGAATAGAAATGGAAATTTAGCACATCAACCACTGCACGATAGGAAGTGAATAAAGAGTAGTCTTTCCTAATACCCTATAGCCTCTCAAAGATAAATAAAGACATCTCCATACCGATCTACAAGTCTCTATTAGTTTTTCCTGTAACTTGTGAGACCTACGTGAACCTAGTGCTCTGATACCATGTTGTCACGACCTATTTTCCCTAAGAGGTCATGATGGCACCCGGCACCGTTGTCAGGCCAGCCAACTACGGAATTTGTGATTCAAGTTCTCATTTACCTATGCTAAAGAACAAATATGCTAGATTTTTCAAAGTTAAAGTCGATACCAGTAAGGATTTATAATGTGGCAAAATAAATTTTCAATCCCAAACTAAATATCCACTACAGTGTGTGCCAAGACCTGGTGTCACAAGTACGGGCATCTAGTAGAATATACAACATCTCTATCCTACTGTCTGAAATAAAGAAAGACAGCAAAAATACAAAAGAAGACTCCATCCGGCTGCTGAGCGGCGTAACAAGCGAAGCAGCTCACTGTAGAAGTCTCTGCCGCAGCTCACTGGCGCGCGCCCGATCGGTAACCAGATGAATCAGCCTCAGAACCTGTACATTTAGGTACAGAAGCGTAGCATGAGTACATAAACAGAATATACCCTGTGAGTACCCCGCCTAATCTCGAATAAATAGAGACGAGAGGTCGACTAGATACCCACTAGGTCAAGATAATATCATAATAATGATGTACAATTTAGAGCATAAATAGTTCATTTATAAGACAGTTATCATGGAAGTCATAACCATGCTCTTAATCACATTTTTCTTTAATCATTTTCCCTCTTTTGCAATAATTAGCAATAAACCATGAAAGGTCTAAGCTCGAGCATACATATATGTATATATATATCATGCGCAACAATGCCGAGGTCAACGGTAGGCTCCAACAGAATATAAATTGTGCACTGCCGGGGGTCAAGCGGCCCGTACCATAGATGCATCTATTTCACTGAGGCGATCGGCCCAATCCACAAATTTCAATTAAAAAATCAAGAATGCACACAAAGGCATCATCCATATACAAGGAAATCTTTACAAGGTTCAACAATATTCGTATGATCACTTTTCAGTCTTTTCTAGTCTCTAACATATCATAAAAGATCATTTCAATAATTCAAATAATGGATATGTCACATTAGGCATGATGTGGGTCCTAAACTATCCAAACATTTAATATCATAGTAGCTACGCACGGACTGTCGTCACCTAGTACGTATGTAGCCCCCGCATTTAATAACAATTTATCATTTATTAGTCCTAAAGGGACAATTCCCTCTCACGAGGTTAGAAAGGAGACTCCCCTCGCTTTGAAGCGCATTTCCAACTATCAAGAACAAGCTCTAAGCCTCAAAATGAAGCCGAAAGAGCACGAACTAGGTAAACAATATAGGGATTAGTCAATAAAGGCTTACAAGGTTGAATTCTAACTTTTTAAGTGATTTCCCAACCTTTCCCATAATTTTCCTAAATTCCGACCCCGGGCCCATGTGCCCGGATCCCGAGATTTTTCGAAGAAAATTATTCTCTATAACCTAAGGATCACTAATATGTGATTTCTAGTTCATTACATGGCTAATTATGTGGTTAAATCTTAATTTTATGAAAACCCTAGGTCTAGCTCTAACCCTTTGATATTACTTAATTATTAGTGTAAAATCTATCTAATATTCATGTGTTTAAACTAAGAGTGAGTGGGGATTACTTACCTTGTGATGTTATGTTGAAATCCCCCCTTTGGAATCGCCACAATCGCCCAAATGTGTAATGAGAAATGAAGGAAATGGGGTTGGGTTCGTATTAAATGAACCCTTATGCCCCAACTATTTTCGCTTCTGCGGGAGGCTTTCCGCTTCTGCGGAAAAGGGCCGCTTCTACGGCCTTTGATAGTTGGGGCTGGACCGCTTTTGCGGTCTGGGGGCAATGTCCATAGTCTAAAATAATAAATTTTTTTCCTATGTCGTTTATTGTTGGTAAATAGCTTATCCAAACTTGAATTTTTCATACTTGTCATAGAAAAAGGTTAGTACTACCATTTTTTCTAAACTTTAATTAACTAGAGTAAATAGTCTATATTTTGGCATAGTTATCCTTTAAATATGCACAAAGAACATGATAAGCTGTCAATTGGTGTCGTGGAACCCACTTAGACATTCGGGTAAAGTCAACTAATGGACTTAATACACCTAGGGTATTAAGCCTCCTAAGTCAGTGAAATGGTGAATGTTCTTAAAAGTGGGTATTGGTTTCGCTTTATCTTAGGTAGACTAGAGTTGGATTCCTAAGACACAAGGCTCCCCCAAGCGGACAACTTGGAAGTGGAAAGTCTATGACCGTTACCGCTGATCGACTAAATTCACAAGATCTTTCCGACTAACGGGTATTTTAGTAGTGCACACCCGTAAACCAGGTAACCTCGTGAGTGTGTAAATTTTTCAGGAGTGGAAGAAGTAAAACGGAATAACAATTTATATTAAAGCAGTAACACGTAGACAATTTATATCAAGCAAAACAATTATGGCATGTAAAACAATTTAAAGTCAGATAAAGTAAGCATACAAGCCTTAATTAACCTAAGTCCATTATGGTTAGAGCCTAAGTCCCCAGCAGAGTCGCCAAGTTGTTATACCCTATTTTAAACTGGTTAAAGTAAGGTACAATATATAGGCAGTTCTGAGTTTGATTAAAGTTAAATAGTCGCCACCTAATTATTTCTAAGGTGAATTAGGACACCAACAATGATTAAAGTAATTTAATAAAGTATAACTCTGTTAATGGTGTGCTTAACTTAAAAATTCTAGGTTAGGGTTTAATTAATCTAAAGGGACGGTTTTTTAGGCACCCTTTAAGATCCATATTAGATGATTAACCGTGGACTTAAATTAAGGCTAAAAGTTTTAAACCTAGACGTTAAAACAAAATTAGATAATACATGAAAAGCTATTTCGCATATTGTTTAAAGAAAGATCTGACTTGGTTTAAGAGATGAGGGGAACTACCATTTTGTGACGACCCAAAAGGTCATTACCGGATTTCTCTCTTTCTTCATGCTTCCGAGGCCTTGAAAAACCTCACCTTTAGTTGCCTCGATTTGTGTGTGCAGTCTGGGCGCTTAGCCAGAGAGATTATATGTTGAATTCTGTGAAAAATTTCAAAATGTGGCTTTAAAAATGATTAAAGTTGACTTCGGTCAACATCTTGGTAAACGGACCCGGACCCGTGATTTGATGGTCCCGGAGGTCCGTAGAAAAATATGGGACTTGGGCATGTGCCCGGAGTTGAATTTCAAGGTCTAGAGACCGAGAAAAGAATTTTTCTGTGAAATTATTTTTCTCAATTATTAAGGAAAAAGGAAATAAAAATTGATTAAAAGACTGTGGTATCGGGCTCGTATTTTGGTTCTGACACTCGGTACAAGTCTTATATATGGTTTAAGCACTTTCTGTGAAATTTGGTTGAAATCGGACGTCATTTGGCGTGTTTCGAACCTAAATATCTAGAATTTGAAGTTTATGAAGTTTGATGAAAAAGTGATAATTTTGAGGTTTGATTCCTCATTTATGATGTTATTTTGACGATTTGATCGCACAGTTAAATTTGTATGATGTTGTTGAGTTAGTATGTGTGATTGGTTAGGAGCCCCGAGGGCTCGGGAGTGTTTTCGGAGGTGCTCGGTATGTTTTTAAAACTTAGAATGATAGCAGATTTTTCTGCAATTTTTTCTCAGATAATTGCTTCTTCGCATTTGCAGAACTCAGCTCTCGTTCGCATACCAGTGGACTTTCCCTTCTTCGCGTTCGTGGACAATTCCCCGCATTCGCGTAGCCTTGGTTTCCCTTTCACTGCGTTCGCGAGCCCCCTCTCGCGTTTGAATACAAGCAAATCCTGGACCCAGCTCCATCCTTCTATGTGGTCGTGACTAGCATCTCGCGTTCGTGATGCTTTGACTCATCTACCCTTCGAGAACGCAGCCTCCTTCCCGCGAACGCGATGGGCATTTTTGTCCAGTAATTTTAAAGCTCAAAAACAGACAAGTGACGGGATTATTCCAAAATTTGACACGAGCTCTTCTTCTCCACAGCCCCTAGGTGACTTTTAGAGCGATTCTTCACCAAAGCTTCTTGGGTAAGTATTATTCAACTCATTTTCTTCATTTTCTATCATCATTTATCAAATTCCTAGACCTAAATCATGTAACTTAACGTGTAAATTGGGGGAAAATGGTAGAATTAGGGCTTTCTAGTTTTCGTTGATTTAGACCTCATTGTGGGGTCGAATTTGAAAACAAATTGTATATCCGGGATCGTGGGGGAATGGGTGACATGGAATTGGTTCGAACCTCGGGTTTTGACCAAGCGAGCCTGGGGTCGAGTTTGGAATTTTTGGGAAGGCAGCTTAGAAATTAATATTTAGGCATTGGGTTTATTTTGTTTAGCTATTATTAATATTGTAAAGTCATTATTTCATAGATTTGACTGAGTTGGAGCCGAATTTGAGTGGTAAAGCTATACTAGAGGCTTGAGTTGACCTTGGAGAATTTGGGGTAAGTGTTTGATCTAACTTTGGCTTGGGGGACTAGGTTCAGAGTATTATTTGCTAATTTCTAAATGTTGAGTACGGTGTATAGGTATGGTGACGAGTATCTATACACCGATGACCAGCATGACCGTGAATCCTTATTTGTGCTTATTTGAGATTTGGTAGTGACTCTTCCTTGTTAATTGATGGTTTCTATATGATATGAAGAGAATGAGAAGGAAATGTAATTTGTAAACTCCTTGGAGCGTTGGATCGATTTTTGAGTTGATTATAAAGTAAGAAAAGAGCATAATAGAAAGAGATGTGATTATTCCCTTGCCAGGATGTCTTGAGTATATTGATTATCTCCCTTGCCGGGATGTAGCTATTTTGCTTTGTTCTCCCTTGCCGGGATATTTAATGTTGTTTGTCTATCCCCTCGCCACGTTTGGTTGTGATTGTTGTTTCGATGAGGAAGAGTGATTATGCACGAAGGGTCATTGTGTGCCATGTTTGATTATTATTGCATGAAGGAACATTCCGTGCCATGTTTGATTATTATTGCACGAAGGAACATTCCGTGCCATGTTTTGATTATATTTGCACGAAGGATCATTCCGTGCCATGTTTATTATTATTGCATGAAGGAACATTCCGTGCCATGTTTTGATTATATTTGCACGAAGGATCATTCCGTGCCATGTTTGATTATTATTGCACGAAGGAACATTCAGTGCCATATTTTGATTATATATGCACGAAGGATCATCCCGTGCCATGTTTGATTATTATTGCACGAAGGAACATTCCGTTCCATGTTTTGATTATATTTGCGCGAAGGATCATTCCGTGCCATGTTTGATTATAATTGCACCAAGGAACACTCCGTGCCATGTTTGATTATTATTGCACGAAGGAACATTCCTTGCCATGTTTGATTATATTTTCACGAAGGGACATTCCGTGCCATGTTTTGATTATTAATGCACGAAGGGACATTCCATG
>MU677103.1:14719-30478 GCA_026770625.1 Nicotiana glauca | reverse complement strand
GCACACAATGGCATCATCCATATACAAGGAAATCCTTACAAGGTTCAACAATATTCGTATGATCACTTTTCAGTCTTTTCTAGTCTCTAACATATCATAAAAGATCATTTCAATAATTCAAATAATGGATATCTCACATTAGGCATGATGTGGGTCCTAAACTATCCAAACATTTAATATCATAGTAGCTACGCACGGACTATCGTCACCTAGTACGTATGTAGCCCCCGCATTTAATAGCAATTTATCATTTATTAGTCCTAAAGGGATAATTCCCTCTCACGAGGTTAGAAAGGAGACTCCCCTCGCTCCGAAGCGCACTTCCAACTATCAAGAACAAGCTCGAAGCCTCAAAACGAAGCCGAAAGAGCACGAACTAGGTAAACAATATAGGGATTAGTCAATAAAGGCTTACAAGGTTGAATTCTAACCTTTTAAGTGATTTCCCAACCTTTCCCATAAATTTCCTAAATTTCGATCTCGGGCCCACGTGCCCGGATCCCGAGATTTTTTGAAGAAAATTATTCTCTATAACCTAAGGATCACTAATATGTGATTTCTAGTTCATTACATGGCTAATTATGTGGTTAAATCTTAATTTTATGAAAACCCTACGTCTAGATCTAACCCTTTGATATTACTTAATTATTAGTGTAAAATCTATCTAATATTCATGTGTTTAAACTAAGAGTGAGTGGGGATTACTTACCTTGTGATGTTATATTGAAATCCCCCCTTTGGAATCGCCACAATCGCCCAAACGTGTAATGAGAAATGAAGGAAATGGGGTTGGGTTCGTATTAAATGAACCCTTATGCCCCAGCTATTTTCGCTTCTGCAGGAGGCTTTCCGCTTCTACGGAAAAGGGCCGCTTCTGCGGCCTTTGATAGTTGGGGCTGGACCGCTTTTGCGGTCTGGGGGCAATGTCCATAGTCTAAAATAATAATTTTTTTACTATGTCGTTGATTGCTGGTAAATAGCTTATCCAAACTTGAATTTTTCATACTTGTCATAGAAAAAGGTTAGTACTACCATTTTTTCTAAACTTTAATTAATTAGAGTAAATAGTCTATATTTAGGCATAATTATCCTTTAAATATGCACAAAGAACATGATAAGGTGTCAATTGGTGTCGTGGAACCCACTTAGACATTCGGGTAAAGTAAACTAATGGACTTAATACACCTAGGGTATTAAGCCTCCTAAGTCAGTGAAATGGTGAATGTTCTTAAAAATGGGTATTGGTTTCGCTTTATCTTAGGTAGACTAGAGTTGGCTTCCTAAGACACAAGGCTCCCCTAAGCGGACAACTTGGAAGTGGAAAGTCTATGACTGTCACCGCTGATCGACTAAATTCACAAGATCTTTCCGACTAAAGGGTATTTTAGTAGTGCACACCCATAAACCAGGTAACCTCTTGAGTGTGCAAATTTTTCAGGAGTGAAAGAAGTGAAACGGAATAACAATTTATATCAAAGCTGTAACACGTAGACAATTTATATCAAGCAAAACAATTATGGCATGTAATACAATTTAAAGTCAGATAAAGTAAGCATACAAGCCTTAATTAACCTAAGTCCATTATGGTTAGAGCCTAAGTCCCCAGCAGAGTCGCCAAGTTGTTATACCCTATTTTAAACTGGTTAAAGTAAGGCACAATATATAGTTAGTTCTGAGTTTGACTAAAGTTAAATAGTCGCCACCTAATTATTTCTAAGGTGAATTAGGACACCAACAATGATTAAAGTAATTTAATAAAGTATAACTCTGTTAATGGTGTGCTTAACTTAAAATTTCTAGGTTAGGGTTTAATTAATCTAAAGGGAAGGTTTTTAAGGAACCCTTTAAGATCCATATTAGATGATTAACCGTGGGCATAATTTAAGGATAAAAGTTTTAAACGTAGATGTTAAAACAAAATTAGTTAATACATGAAAAGCTATTTTGCATATTGTTTAAAGAAAGATCTAACTTGGTTTAAGAGATGAGGGGAACTACCATTTTGTGACGACCCAAAGGGTCATTACCGGATTTTTCTGTTTCTTCATGCTTGCGAGGCCTTGAAAAACCTCATCTTTAGTTGCCTCGATTTGTGTGCGCAGTCTGGGCGCTTAGCCAGAGAGATTATATGTTGAATACTGTGAAAATTTTCAAAATGTGGCTTTAAAAATTATTAAAGTTGACTTGCGTCAACATCTTGGTAAACGGACCCGAACCCGTGATTTGATGGTCCCGGAGGGTCCGTAGAAAATATGGGACTTGGGCATGTGCCCGGAGTCGAATTTCAAGGTCTAGAGATCGAGAAAAGAATTTTTCTGTGAAATTATTTTTCTCACTTATTAATGAAAAAGGAAATAAAAATTGATTAAAAGACTGTGGTATCGGGGTCGTATTTTGGTTCCAACGCCCGGTACAAGTCTTATATATGGTTTAAGCACTTTATGTGAAATTTAGTTGAAATCGGACATCATTTGGCGTGTTTCGAACTTAAATATCTAGAATTTGAAGTTTATGAAGTTTGATGAAAAAGTGATAATTTTGAGGTGTGATTCCTCATTTATGATGTTATTTTGATGATTTGATCGCACGGTTAAATTCGTATGATATTGTTGAGTTAGTATGTGTGATTGGTTAGGAGCCCCGAGGGCTAGGGAGTGTTTTCGGAGATGCTCGGTGTGTTTTTAAAACTTACAATGATAGCAGATTTTTCTGCAATTTTTGCTCAGATAATTGCTTCTTCACGTTTGCAGAACTCAGTTTGCGTTCGCATACCAGTGAGCTTTCCCTTCTTGGCTCTCCTCGGGTGCTATTGGTGAAGAAAAGGACGGATCGATGAGGATGTGCATTGATTACCGGCAATTGAACAAGGTGACGATTAAGAACAAGTATCCACTGCCGAGGATTGATGATTGTTTGACCAGCTTCAAGGCGCAAAGGTGTTATCAAAGATAGATTTGAGATCTGGCTACCATAACCTGCGGATTTGGGCATATGATTTCCCTAAGACAACATTCCACACTCGGTATGGGCATTCTGAGTTTTTGGTCATGTCATTTGGGTTGACCAATGCCCCAGCAACGTTTATGGAGTTGATGAACCGAGTTTTCATGCCTTATTTGTAGGTCTTCATGGTAGTCTTTATTGATGATATTCTGGTGTACTCTCGCAGCCAGGAGGAGCACAAGCAAAACCTCAGAGTGGTTCTTCAGACTTTGAAGGATAGTCAGTTATATGCTAAGTTCTCGAACTGTGAGTTCTGGTTGAGTTCGGTTGCATTTCTGGGTCACGTTGTATCAGCAGAGGGTATTCAGGTGGACTTGAACGAGATTGAGGCAGCCAAGAACTAGCCTCGACCAGCATCAGCTATAGAGATTCAGATTATTCTTGGGTTAGCAAGTTACTACCTTCGGTTCACGGAGGGATTTTCATCTAATGCAGCCCCGATGACCAAATTGACCTAGAAGGGTGCCCGGTTCAGATGGTCAGATGAGTGTGAGTGAGCTTTCAAAAGCTCAAGACAACCCTTACTACAACACCGGTATTGGTTTTGCCCACAGGCTTAGGGCCTTATACAGTTAATTGTAATGCTTCCCATTTTGGGCTTGGTGCGGTATTGATGCAGGATGGCAGAGTCATTTCTTATGCTTCGAGTCAATTGAAGATCCATGAGAAGAATTATTCGGTTCATGATTTAGAGTTAGCAGCCATTGTTCATGCTTTAAAGATTTGGATGCATTATTTATGTGGTGTGACGCGTGATGTGTACACTGATCACAAGAGTCTGCAATACTTGTTCAAGTAGAAGGAGTTGAACTTGAGGCAGCGGAGGTGGTTGGAGCTATTGAAGGATTATGATGTTATTATTTTGTACCACCCGAGGAGAGCCAATGCGGTGGCCGATGCATTGAGTAGGAAGTCCACCAGCATAGGTAGTCTTGCTTATATTCTGGTCAGATAGAGACCGCTTGCTTTGGATATTCAGGCCTTGGCCAATCGGTTTGTTAGGTAGGATATTTCTAAGCCTAGCAGGGTGTTAGCTTGCACGGTCGCTTGTTCTTCATTATTGGAGCATATCCGTGATCGGCAGTTTGATGATCCCCATTTGTGTGTCCTGAGAGACACGATGCAGCGTGGAGGTGCCATGAAGGTGACCTTAGAGGATGATGGTGTTTTGAGATTGCAGGGGAGAATCTGTGTGCCCAATGTCGATGGGATTCAAGAGTTGATCTTAGCAGAGGCCCATAGTTCTCGGTATTCTGTTCACCCGGGTGCCGCGAAGATGTACCAGGACTTGCGGCAGCATTATTGGTGGCGTAGGATGAAGAAATATATTGTTGCATATGTAGCTCGATATTTGAATTATCAGCAATTAAAGTATGAGCAACAGAGGCCTGGTGGTTTGTTTCAGAGGATTGAGCTTCCCGAGTGGAAGTGGGAGAGGATTACCATGGATTTCGTTACTGGACCTCCGATGACTCGGAAGAAGTTTGATGCTATTTGGGTCATTGTTGATAGGCTGACCAAGTCAGCGCATTTTATTCCTGTTGCAGCCACTTATACATCGGAGAGGTTAGCTGAGATCTACATTCGAGAGACTGTTCGCCTTCATGGGGTGCCGACATCTATCATTTCGGATCATGGTACACAGTTTACCTCGCGCTTCTGGAGAGCAGTTCATCAGGAATTGGGCACCCAAGTTCAGTTGAGCACAACGTTCCATCTTCAGATGGACGGCCAGTCCGAGAGGACTATTCAGATGTTAAAGGATATGCTCCGAGCCTGTGTTATTGATTTTGGCGGCTCGTGGGACCAGTTTTTGCCTTTAGTAGAGTTTTCCTACAACAACAGCTACCAGTCCAACATTCAGATGGTTCCATATGAGGCGTTGTATGGTAGGCGATGTTGGTCTCCAGTCGGATGGTTTGAGCCAGGAGAGGCTCGGTTATTGGGTACAAATTTAGTTAAGGAGGCCTTGGATAAGGTCAAGATCATTCAAGACAGGCTTCGTTCGGCTCAGTCGTGGCAAAAGAGTTATGCGGATCGTAAGGTTCGAGATGTAGCTTTCATGGTTGGTGAGCGAGTCTTGCTCCGAGTATCACCTATGAAGGGCGTGATGAGATTTGGGAAGAAGGGCAAGCTTAGCCCTAGGTTCATTGACCCATTTGAGATTCTCGATCGTGTGGAAGAGGTGGCTTACAGGCTTGCCTTGCTGCCCAGCTTGTCAGTCGTACATCCAGTGTTTCATGTGTCCATGCTTCGGGGGTATCACGGCGATCCAGCCCACGTGTTAGATTACAGCACCGTCCAGTTGGAGAAGGATCGGTCTTACGATGAGGTGCCGGTAGCTATCCTAGACCGGCAGGTTCGACAGTTGTGGTCGAAGAGTTTTCCTTCACCGCGTGTCCAGTGGAGAGGTCAGCCTCCTGAGGTATCGACCTGGGTATCCGAGTCTGATATGCGGAGCCGCTATCCTCATCTATTTCCCGACTCAGGCACTTCTTTCTTTTGTCCGTTCGAGGACGAACGATTATTTTAGAGGTGGAGAATGTGATGACCCAAAGGGTCATCATCGGATTTCTATCTGCTTCCACGGCCTTGAAAAACCTCACCTTTAGTTGCCTCGATTTGTGTGCACAGTCCGACCGTGTAGCCGGAGAGATTATATGTTGAATTCTGTAAAAAATTTTAAAATGTGGCTTTGGAAATGATTAAAGTTGACTTCGGTCAATATTTTTGGTAAACGGACCTGGACCCGTGATTTGACGGTCCCGGAGGGTTCGTAAAAAAATATGGGACTCGGGCATGTGCCCGGAGTCGAATTCTGAGGTCTAGAGCCCGAGAAAAGAATTTTTCTGTGAATTTGTTTTTTTGAAATTATTAAGGAAAAAGGAAATGAAAATTGATTAAAATACTGTGGTATCTGGATCGTATTTTGGTTCCGACGCCTTGTACAACTCTTATATATGGTTTAAGCACTTCCTATGAAATTTGGTCGAAATCGGACGTCATTTGATGTGTTTCGGACCTAAATATCTAAAATTTGAAGTATATGAAGTTTGATGAAAAAGTGATGATTTTGATGTTTGATTCCACGTTTATGATGTTATTTTGGCGATTTGATCGCATGGTTAAGTTCGTAGGATGTTATTGAGTTAGTGTGTGTGATTGGTTAGGAGCCCCGAGGGCTCGGGAGTATTTTCGGAGGTGTTCGGGGAGTTTTTAAAACATAGAATGATAGCAGATGTTTCTTCAATTTTTTCTCAATAATTGCTTCTTCGCATTCGCAGCACTCAGCTCGCGTTCGGGTACCAATGGGCTTTACCTTCTTCGCGTTTGCGGACAATTCCCCGCGTTCGTGTAGCCTTGGTTTCCCCTTCACCGCATTCGCGAGCCCCCTCTCGCGTTCGCATACAAGCAAATCCTGGACCCAGCCCCATCCTTCTATGCGGTCGCGACTAGCATCTCGTGTTCGCGATGCTTTGACTCATCTACCCTTCACGAAGCGGCCCCCTTCCCGCAAACGCGAAGGGCATTTTTACCCAATGATTTTTAAACTCAAAAACAGACCAGTGACAGGATTATTCCCAAATTTCACACGAGCTCTTCTTCTCCACAGCCCTTAGGTGACTTTTAGAACGATTCTTCACCAAAACTTCCTGGGTAAGTATTATTCAACTCATTTTCTTCATTTTATATCATCATTTATCAAATTCCTAGACGTAAATCATGTAACTTAAGGTGTAAATTGGGGGAAAAGGGTAGAATTATGGCTTTTTAGTTTTCCTTGATTTATACCTCGTTGTGGGGTCAAATTTGAAAACAAATTGTATATCCGGGCTCGAGGGGGAATGGGTGATATGTAATTGGTTCGAACCTCGGGTTTTGACCAAGCGGGTCCGGGGTCGATTTTGGAATTTTTCGGAAGGAAGCTTAGAAATTCATGTTTAGGCATTGGGTTTAGTTTGTTTAGCTATTATTAATATTGTAAAGTCATTATTTCTTTGATTTGATTAAGTTGGAGCCGAATTTGAGGGGTAAAGCTATACTAGAGGCTTGAGTTGACCTTGGAGCATTTGAAGTAAGTGTTTGATCTAACTTTAGCTTGAGGGAATAGGTTGAGAGTATTATTTACTAATTGCTAAATGTTGAGTACGGTGTATAGGCATGGTGACGAGTATCTATACACCGGTGTCTAGCATGACCGTGAGTCCTTATTTGTGCTTATTTGAGATTTGGTAGTGACTCTTCCTTGTTAATTGATGGTTTCTATATGATATGAATAGAATGAGAAGGAATTATGATTCGTAAGCTCCTTGGAGCGTTGGCTCAATTTTTGACTTGATTACAAAGTAAGAAAAGAGCGTAATAGAAAGAGATGTGATTATTCCCTTGTCGGGATGTCTTGAGTATATTTATTATCTCCCTTCCTGGGATTTAGCTATTTTGCTTTGTTCTCCCTTGCCGGGATATTTAATGTTTTTTGTCTATCCCCTCGCCCCGTTTGGTTGTGATTGTTGTTTGGGTGAGGAAGAGTGATTATGCACGTGGAGTCATTCCGTGCCATGTTTGATTATTATTGCACGAAGGAACATTCCGTGCCATGTTTGATTAATATTGCACGAAGGAACATTCCGTGCCATGTTTTGATTATATTGCACGAAGGAACATTCCGTTCCATGTTTGATTATTATTGCACGAAGGAACATTCCGTACCATGTTTTGATTATATTTGCACGAAGGATGATTCCGTACCATGTTTGATTATTATTGCACGAAGGAACATTCCGTGCCATGTTTTGATTATATTTGCACGAAGGATCATTCCGTGCCATGTTTGATTATTATTGCACGAAGGAACATTCCGTGCCATGTTTGATTATATTTGCAGGAAGGGACATTCCGTGCCATGTTTTGATTATTAATGCACGAAGGGACATTCCGTGCCATGTTTGATTTATTACTCTCGTTGACTTCGTAGTTGCATTGTTTCATTCCTTATTTATTTACCTTGTATTCTAAACTGCTACACCCCCTACAACATGCTCCCCTCCTTTGTGACTTGTTAAATTTCTGTAACTCCTTATATATACATATATATATATATATATATATATATATATTTGAACTGCACAGGTTTGTTTGGTAGTCCACTCTAACCTCGTCACTACTTCGCCGGGGTTAGGCCAGGAACTTACCAGCAAATGCGGTCGGTTGTGCTGATGCTACATTCTATGCATCTTTTTGCACAGATCCAGGTGTTAGAGCAGCATTTGAGTAGCAGTAGCATTCTGGGAGCGAGATCCAGTCCAGGGACATTCGAGGTAGCCTTGTTGACGTCCGCAAGCCCGGAGTCGTTTCTACTTTATTTAGTTTGTTATCGTTATACCGTAGCAGACAATTTTATGTTTCATTCAAACCTTGTATTTAGTATTCTCTAGACGTTCGTGAGTATTGTGACACCAGTCTTGGGTAGAGGATTGTTAAACTTCCACATTTCTTTTAGTAAATTTTGTTTGAGACTTCTGCTTTATTGTTAAACACTACTTTATTGTTAATACTGTTGATGTTCGCTAAACGAGGTAATTGATGATTGGCTTGCCTAGCTCTTGGTAGTAGGCACCATCACGACTCCCGAGGGTGGGAAAATCCGAGTCGTGACAAGTTGGTATCAGAGCTCTAGATTGCATAGGTCTCACAACTCACGGACAAACTTGGTAGAGTCTGAGGGATCAGTACAGAAACGTCTGTATTTATCCCTCAGAGGCTACAGAGTTAGGAAACACTTCACATTTGTTCTTTCTTGTCGTGCGATTCTGTTTATCAAACACCGGTTGAATTTCTACTCCGTTCTTTCGCAGATGGCGAGAACACGTGCTTCTTCATCTACCGCTCAGCAGTCCGAGACCCCAGCAGCAGCCCCAGTGGCGGAGCCTCAGGTTGGTTTTGAGGAGGAGGTTCCCGTCCTAGCAGTTCCGGTGGGCCCAGCTTAGGTCCCAAAAGGGTTCATTACCAACCCAGTTCTTCAGGATACTCTAGTCCGATTGGTAGGCCTCATAGAGGGTGTCGTTCGAGCAGGTTTGCTTCCAGTGGTTCTGCTAGTGGTGGCAGGTCAGCCTGGTATAGAGGCTCAGGCCGGGAGGGAGATCACCTTTCAGGAGGCGGCCAATGTGGGCCGTGGTGTTGAGATAGCTCTGCCACAGGGAGGTGGTCACGGGTCGGATAAGAGGCCCCGTCATGCAGGCAGATTCAGTGGTCCCTCGTCAAGAGGTAGAGGTTCTTATGGTAGAGGCCATCCTCCCAGGCCTTTTCAGTCAGCTCTCCAGGCCACTCGTGGTATTTCAGGTGGTCATTCAGGTCGACAGGGTCAGCCTCAGTTCCCTCAGCTGCAGCGTTCGTGTAGGTGTTATGAGTGTGGTGAGTATGGTCACAACATGAGGGTTTGCCCGAACTTGAGGGGTGCTCAGCTGAAGCAGACGAGGTCTTGCCATGCTTATGGTGATCCGAGGCACATTGTCGGATATTGCCCTCGAGTTTATGGAAGCTTCCAGCATTAGAGTTCTCGTGCTATGATTCAGGCACCGGAGGTTCCACAACCTGCCTAGCCAGCTAGAGGTGGTGGCAGAGGTATTGGAGGTGGAGGTATAGGTCTTAGAGGTGGAGTTCAGGTCGCCAGAGGTAGAGGCCAGCCAGCAGCCAGGCCAGAGGCTGAGTCTTCAGGTGCAGATATTACAGGTACCATTCTGATTTGTATTAGAAATGCTTCAATTCTATTTGACCTTGGGTCTACCTATTCATTTGTGCCGTCCTATTTTGTACCCCACCTGGCTATGCCTAGTGATGCTTTGGGTATTCTTGTTTATATATCTACATCGGTGGGTGATTTTGTAATGGTCGGCCGAGTCCATCGTTCCTGTGTGGTAGTGTTTGAGGGTCTTGAGACCCGTGTTGATTTATTGCTCTTAGATATGGTGGATTTCGACGTTATATTAGGGATGGATTAGTTGTCCCCGTATCATGCTATTCTAGATTGCCACACCAAGACCGTGACCTTGGCTTTGCCAGATTTTCCCCGACTAGAGTGGAGAGGGACCCCAGGTTATGCCACCCGCACTGTTATCTCATATGTGAAGGCTCGACGCATGGTTAAGAAGGGGTGTTTAGCTTACTTGGTGTATGTTCGTGACTCCAACGCAGAGGTCCCTTCTATTGATTCAGTTCCTATTGTTCGGGAGTTCCCCGAGGTTTTCCCTTTAGACCTGCCGAGTATGCCGCCCGACAGGGATACTGATTTCTATATTGATCTGGCTCCGAGCATGCAGCCTATTTCCATTTCGCCGTATCGCATGGCCCCGCCAGAATTGAAGGAGTTAAAGGATCAGTTGAAGGATTTGTTAGAGAAGGGTTTTATCAGGCCTAGTGTTTCTCCTTGGGGTGCGCCGGTGCTATTGGTGAAGAAAAAGGATGGATCGATGAGGATGTGCATTGATTACCAGCAATTGAACAAGGTGACGATTAAGAACAAGTATCCACTGCCGAGGATTGATGATTGTTTTACCAGCTTCAGGGCACAAAGGTGTTATCAAATATAGACTTGAGATCTCGCTACCATAACCTACGGATCTGGGCATCTGATGTTCCTAAGACAGCATTCCACACTCGGTATGGGAATTCTGAGTTTTTTTCATGTCATTTGGGTTGACCAATGCCCCAGCAGCATTTATGGAGTTGATGAACCGAGTTTTCATGCTTTATTTGTAGTTGTTCGTGGTAGTCTTTATTGATGATATTCTGGTGTACTCCCGCAGCCAGGAAGAGCACAAGCAACACCTCAGAGTGGTTTTTCAGACTTTGAAGGATAGTCAGTTATATGCTAAGTTCTCGAACTGTGAGTTCTGGTTGAGTTCGGTTGCGTTTCTGGGTCACGTTGTATCAGCAGAGGGTATTCAGGTGGACCTGAACGAGATTGAGGAAGCCAATAACTAGCCTCGACCAGCATCAGCTACAGAGATTCGGATTATTCTTGGGTTAGCAGGTTACTACCATTGGTTTGCGGAGGGATTTTCATCTAATGCAGCCCCGATGACCAGATTGACCTAGAAGGGTGCCCATTTCTGATGGTCAAATGAGTGTGAGGCGAGCTTTTAGAAGCTCAAGACAACCCTGACTACGAAACCGGTATTGGTTTTGCCCACAGGTTCAGGGCCTTATACAGTTTATTGCAATGCTTCCCGTTTTGGGCTTGGTGCGGTATTGATGCAGGATGGCAGAGTCATTGCTTATGCTTCCAGGCAATTGAAGATCCATGAGAAGAATTATCCCGTTCATGATCTAGAGTTGGCAGCCATTGTTCATGCTTTAAAGATTTGGAGGCATTATTTATGTGGTGTGACGTGTGATGTGTACACTGATCACAAGAGTCTGCAATACTTGTTCCAGTAGAAGGAGTTGAACTTGAGGCAGCGGAGGTTGTTGGAGCTATTGAAGGATTATGATGTTACTATTTTGTACCACCCGAGGAGAGCCAATGTGGTGCCTGATGCATTGAGTAGGAAGTCAACCAGCATGGGTAGTCTTGCTTATATTCTGGTCAGATAGAGACCGCTTGCTTTGGATATTCAGGCCTTGACCAATCAGTTTGTTAGGTTGGATATTTCTAAGCCTAGCAGGGTGTTAGCTTGCACGGTCGCTCGTTCTTCATTATTGGAGCATATCCGTGATTGGCAGTTTGATGATCCCCATTTGTGTGTCCTGAGAGACACGATACAGCATGGAGGTGCCATGAAGGTGACCATAGAGGATGATGGTGTTTTGAGATTGCAGGGGAGAGTTTGTGTGCCCAATGTCGATGGGATTCGAGAGTTGATCTTAGCAGAGGCCCATAGTTTTCGGTATTCTATTCACCCGGGTGCCGCGAAGATGTACCAGGACTTGCGGTAGCATTATTGGTGGCATAGGATGAAGAAAGATATTGTTGCATATGTGGCTCGATGATTGAACTATCAGCAGTTCAAGTATGAGCAACAGAGGCCTGATGGTTTATTTCAGAGGATTGAGCTTGTCGAGTGGAAGTGGGAGAGGATTACAATGGATTTCGTTACTGGACCTCCGATGACTCGGAAGAAGTTTGATGCTATTTGGGTTATTGTTGATAGGCTGACCAAGTCAGCGCATTTTATTCCGGTTGCAGCCACTTATTCATTGGAGAGGTTAGCTGAGATCTACATCCCAGAGACTGTTCGCGTTCATGGGGTGCCGACATCTATCATTTCGGATCGGGGTACACAGTTTACCTCGCGCTTCTGGAGAGCAGTTCAGTAGAAGTTGGGCACCCAAGTTCAGTTGAGCGCAGCGTTCCATCTTCAGATGGACGACCTGTCCGAGAGGACTATTTAGATGTTGGAGGATATGCTCCGAGCCTGTGTCATTGATTTTGGCGGCTTGTGGGACCAGTTTTTGCCTTTAGCAGAATTTGCCTACAACAACGGCTACCAGTCCAGCATTCAGATGGCTCCATATGAGGCGTTGTATGGTAGGTGATGTTGGTCTCCAGTCGGATGGTTTGAGCCAGGAGAGGCTCGGTTATTGGGTACAAATTTAGTTAAGGAAGCCTTGGATAAGGTCAAGATCATTCAAGACAGGCTTCGTTCGGCTCAGTTGCGACAAAAGAGTTATGCGGATCGTAAGGTTCGAGATGTAGCTTTCATGGTTGGTGAGGGAGTCTTGCTCCGAGTGTCACCTATGAAGGGCATGATGAGATTTGGGAAGAAGGGCAAGCTTATCCCTAGGTTCATTGGCCCATTTGAGATTGTCAATCGTGTGGGAGAGGTGGCTTATAGACTTGCCTTGCTGCCCAGCTTGTCAGTCGTGCATCCAGTGTTTCATATGTCCATGCTTCGGGGGTATCACAGCGATCCAGCTCACGTGTTAGATCACAGCGCTGTCCAGTTGGAGAAGGATCGGTCTTACGATGAGGTGCCGGTAGCTATCCTAGACCGGCAGGTTCGACAGTTGAGGTCGAAGAGTTTTCCTTCGGCGCGTGTCCAGTGGAGAGCTGAGCCTCCTGAGGTATCGACCTGGGAATCCGAGTCTGATATGCGGAGCCGCTATCCTCATCTATTTCCCGACTCAGGTACTTTTTTCTTTTGTCCATTCGAGGACGAACAGTTATTTTAGAGGTGGAGAATGTGATGACCCAAAGGGTTATTTCCGGATTTCTATCTTTCTCCGTGCTTCCAAGGCCTTGAAAAACCTCACCTTTAGTTGCTGGAGAGATTATATGTTGAATTCTGTGAAAAAATTCAAAATGTGACTTTAAAAATGATTAAAGTTGACTTCGGTCAATATTTTTGGTAAACGGACCTGGACCCATTATTTGACGGTCCCGGAGGGTCCGTAGAAAAATATGGGACTCGGGCATGTGCCCGGTGTCAAATTTTGAGGTCTAGAGCCCGAGAAAAGAACTTTTCTGTGAAATTGTTTTTTTGAAATTATTAAGGGAAAAGGAAATAAAAATTTATTAAAAGACTGTGGTATCTGGATCGTATTTTGGTTCCGATGCCTGGTACAACTCTTATATATAGTTTAAGCACTTTCTGTGAAATTTGGTCGAAATCGGACGTCATTTGATGTGTTTCGGACCTAAATATATAAAATTTGAACTTTATGAAGTTTGATGAAAAAGTGGTGATTTTGAGGTTTGATTCCACGTTTATGATGTTATTTTGGCGATTTGATCGCACAGTTAAGTTCGTAGGATGTTGTTGAGTTAGTGTGTGTGATTGGTTAGGAGCCCCGAGAGCTCGGGAGAGTTTTCGGAGGTGTTCGGGGAGTTTTTAAAACTTAGAATGATAGCATATTTAACTTCAATTTTTGCTCAGATAATTGCTTCTTCGCGTTCGCAGCACTCAGCTCGCGTTCGGGTACCAATGGGCTTTCCCTTCTTCGCATTCGCGGACAATTCCCCGCGTTCGTGTAGCCTTGGTTTCCCCTTCACCGCATTCGCGAGCCCCCTCTCGCGTTCGCATACAAGCAAATCCTGAACCCAGCCCCATCTTTCTATGCGGTCGCGACTAGCATCTCGTGTTCGCGATGCTTTGACTCATCTACCCTTCACGAATGCGGCCCCCTTCCCGCAAACGCAAAGGGCATTTTTGCCCAGTGATTTTTAAAGCACAAAAACAGACCAGTGACGGTATTATTCCCAAATTTCACACGAGCTCTTCTTCTCCACAGCCCCTAGGTGACTTTTAGAGTGATTCTTTACCAAAACTTCTTGGGTAAGTATTATTCAACTCATTTTCTTCATTTCCTATCATCATTTATCAAATTCCTAGACCTAAATCATGTAACTTAAGGTGTAAATTGGGGGAAAAGGGTAGAATTATGGCTTTTCAGTTTTCTTTGATTGAGAACTCGTTGTGGGGTCAAATTTGAAAACAAATTGTATATCCGGGCTCGAGGGGGAGTGGGTGACATGGAATTGGTTCGAACCTCGGGTTTTGACCAAGCGGGTCCGGGGTGGATTTTGGAATTTTTAAGAAGGAAGCTTAGAAATTCATGATTAGGCATTGGGTTTAGTTTGTTTGGCTATTATTAATATTGTAAAGTCATTATTTCATAGATTTGATTGAGTTGGAGCCGAATTTGAGGGGTAAAGCTACACTAGAGGCTTGAGTTGACCTTGGAGCATTTGAAGTAAGTGTTTGATCTAACTTTGGCTTGAGGGAATAGGTTTAGAGTATTATATACTAATTGCTAAATGTTGAGTACGGTGTATAGGCATGGTGACGAGTATCTATACACCGGTGTCTAGCATGACCGTGAGTCCTTATTTGTGCTTATTTGAGATTTTGTAGTGACTCTTCCTTGTTAATTGATGGTTTCTATATGATATGAATAGAACGAGAAGGAATTATGATTCGTAAACTCCTTGGAGCGTTGGCTCGATTTTTGACTTGATTACAAAGTAAGAAATAAGTGTAATAGAAAGAGATGTGATTATTCCCTTGTCGGGATGTCTTGAGTATATTTATTATCTCCCTTCCCGGGATTTAGCTATTTTGCTTTGTTCTCCCTTGCCGGGATATTTAATGTTGTTTGTCTATCCCCTCGCCCCGTTTGGTTGGGTGAGGAAGAGTGATTATGCATGAAGAGTCATTCCATGCCATGTTTGATTATTATTGCACGAAGGAACATTCCGTGCCATGTTTGATTATTATTGCACGAAGGAACATTCCGTGCCATGTTTTGATTATATTGCACGAAGGAATAATCCGTTCCATGTTTGATTATTATTGCACGAAGGAACATTCCGTGCCATATTTTTATTATATTTGCACGTAGGATCATTCCGTACCATGTTTGATTATTATTGCACGAAGGAACATTCCGTGCCATGTTTTGATTATATTTGCACGAAGGATCATTCCGTGCCATGTTTGATTATTATTGCACGAAGGAACATTCCGTGCCATGTTTTGATTATATTTGCACGAAGGATCATTCCGTGCCATGTTTTATTATTATTGCAAGAAGGAACATTCCGTGCCCTGTTTTGATTATATTTGTACGAAGGATCATTCCGTGCCATGTTTGATTATTATTGCACCAAGGAACATTCCATGCCATGTTTGGTTATTATTGCACGAAGGAACATTCCGTGCCATGTTTGATTATATTTGCACGAAGGGACATTCCGTGCCATGTTTTGATTATTAATGCACGAAGGGATATTCCGTACCATGTTTGATTTATTACTCT
>MU677102.1:16672-41365 GCA_026770625.1 Nicotiana glauca | reverse complement strand
CCCCCCCCCCCCCCCCCCACACACACGCAGAAAAAAAGGAGAAAAAATTCCTTGTTCAGGAATCCTATAAAATATAAGCAAAAGAAAGCGCACATGAGATAAAACAAACTTCGGCATTTTTTCTTTATAACTACATCGACAAGCTAGCCCTTATAAAGGATCTTTATGAACCTTCAACATAGACACAAAAATAACACACCGACAAATTGGCAAGGCAAAAAAAAAATTAAATAGAATATTCAAGGAAATATATGTTTTACCTTTTAAAGTGGGTAATAACAAGTCTTAACTATAGACCATCTTATTGAACAAAAATATTCAACTTCTTCCAATACATACAATTAACAGAATCATCTAAATATTTTTCACATTTTTTGGAAATAACGACCCTTGAAAAATAGCCAAAAAATGTAAATAAGAAAATACAACAAAAGATTTGCCTCCGTGATAGCAAATAGAGGGCAAATGGGAAACAATCATCTCCTAATCATTTTCTAAAAACGATATTGTATTAAACTTTCCAATAACACCACGATAATAATAGAGCCATCTTTTAGGAATTAAAAATAATACTATGATAGTACCCAGTTGCATAACAACAGATAAGAGTTAAATTATTGATAGTAAAGGTTTAAAACCAAACTAACTTGATTTGTACTTATGTGATACAAATGGAAGCCAGTTAGACCTCCAAGAAACCATAGTGCAACAAAACAATAGGCCATTAATACCACATGTGCTGGTGATTATTTGATAGCTTTCCAAATATGTCACGGCCCAAATCCCAAACCCGACCGTGATGGCGCCTCTCGGGAAGACAAGGCCAGCCAGAACAACGCCAATACCTCATTTGAAGCAATTAATTAATATTTATAAATCCAAAACGCGTATTAAACAATCACAATGCGGAAAACAGCGATAATCAGAAGGAAACCAACCCGACACAGCCCAAAATGGGGTGTTACAAGTCATGAGCTACTACATAATTTCTATAAATCTACAAAATAGAATATCTTATACAGAAATCTGGAATAACTGAAATAGCATAAAAATAGGGGAGTCAAGGGCTGCGGACGTCAACAGCTACCTCGATGCTCCGATCTTGCTGCCTGATCTGGGAAAGATGTCAGTGTTCAGGTGCAGACTCTGCTAATCCTGTATCTGCACGCATGGTGCAGGGAGTAATGTGAGTACTCCGACCTAGTGAGTAATAATAATAAATAATAACTGAAGATAAGAAAACACATAACAACATAAAGCAGTTCTATATCAGGCAGCAAATTACTTAAAGCAGTAAAACCAGTGAAAGTCAAATGAAATCTCAGTTTTTAAAGGTAAGTGGCTCAGGTAAAACAGCATTTAAGTAGTAATAGTGAAAAGAACTGCCCCTCGGGCCCAGTATCAACCGCTCAGCACAACAACAGCCCCTCGGGCTCAATCTCTCTCAGATCACACTCAGAATAATATCATATAGTAACCGCTGCGGCGTGCAGCCCGATCCATATCTTGCTGTGACGTGCAGCCCGATCCATATGGGTACCCGCGCTCACTGTGGGGGTGCAGACTCCGGAGGGGCTCCTACAGCCCAAGCGCAATATTGCTACGGCGCGTAGCCCAATCCACATAAACAACTGGTGCGGCATGCAGCCCGATCCATATAAGTATTTGCTGCGGCGTGCAGCCGGATCCAATATATATAACATCCTCACTGTTGGGTTCTCAACACCTCTCAGTCATTTTAGGACACAATAGTATAAGATAGGGGTCTCGGCCCACATATTTCTCTCATAGGATTTACACTTATGAAACCGGTTCACATTATTTAAACAAATAGAAACATGATTGAGGATGTAATTTTCTCAACAAGTAAAGTGAGGAAAATCAGTCATAATACCCCTAAGGGTTCTACAAGTCGGCACGAGGACCCAAACATGGCAACTAGCCCAAAGCATGATGATAAACGAAACAGCTCAGTCAAATACGCAGTAAAATATCAAACGAGATGGATAAAGTCACAATCCTCAGTAGTAAACAACCCCATGCTCACCATTAAGCGCGTGTTTCACCTCAATATAGCACTACGTTGTGCACATCCGGGGTTTCAAACCCTTAGGATATCATTTACTATCATTACTCACTTCAAGCCGACCAAAATCCTAGCTCGCTATGCCCTTGCCTCGCAAATCGACCCCTTCGCGTGCCGAATCTGGTCAAAACCACAACAAATACGTTACAATAGGCTAAGGGAACATAACCCAATCGAAAAGACTCGAAAAATATCGAAATTCAATAAATTTGCAAAACCCGAGCCCCGGGCCCACTTCTCGAAAATTTAGAAAATTAACATCACCAGATTCCTTATCCCGCCACGAGCCTATACATACCAAAAACTCCCAAATCCGAGTCCAAATGACCCATCAAATCACACTTTGAAATACCAAATTTCCAAGCCCTAGCTTTACCCCCTTTTGATGAATTTCCACAAATTTCTATGTCAATTCTACCATTAAATCATGTATTTAGGTCATATAACTCACCTCCAATAACACTTAGTCGAAATCCCCTTCAATTTCTGCCCAAAAGCTCTCAAGGTCGATCAAAAATGGTGGAAATGAACTTAAGCTCGCGGAACAAAATGAGCTTTAGAACCTTTCTCTGAACAGTCATTTTCGCATCTGCGGTTACCTTACCGCATATGCGACTACCGCTTCTTCGGTTTTCCATCCGCTTTTGCGGAACTCACTAATACGCCCAGGATCGCTTCTGTGGTTAGATATCCACATTTGCGGAGACCGCTTCTGCGCACCTTGTTCGCTTCTGCGGAAATTACCATGGCCTCTACCTTTGCTTATGCGATTCTTTTTCCGTATCTGCGGCATCGCAGATGCGGCTCCAAGCCCGCACCTGCGGAAACAGCAATCTCCTCAAGAACTCTCACCTGCGACCAGATCCTCGCATCTGCGGATTCGCATATGCGGCCCCTTTTCCGTAGATGTGGGAATACCAGATACTAGCAAACTTCAGAATTTTCACAAGTCCAAAATTCATCCCGATGGCCATCCGAAATCACCCCGAGGCCTCGGGGACCTTAACCAAAAGTACCAACCCATCCTAAACAATCATTCAAACTTTCTCCAATCATCAAAACACCACAAATAACACCAAAACCCCCAAATTACATCGGATTCAAGCCTAAGTTCTTCTAAAACTTCCGAGTTACGCATTTGATCAAAAACCCGACCAAAACACCTCCGAATGACCTGAAATTTAGCACACACATCCAAAATCACCTAACAAAGCTACAACAACTCTCGAATCGGATCAAAATCTCACCTATCAACCGGAATTCGACAAAATACTAACTTCGCCAATTCAAGCCTAATTCTACACCGGACCTCCAAAATCAATTCCGATCCCACTCCTAAGTCACAAATCATCCCCCAAACCTAACCAAATCACCGTAAATCACATACGAGCCCTCTAACTCGTAAGTCAACATCTAGTTGACTTTTCCAAAACAAGCCTTCCTTAAAGAGACCAAGTGTCTCATTTCCATCTAAAACCAATCCAATTCAACTCATTCACCCAAGACTCCTATAATGAAACATAAGGAAGTAGAAAATGGGGAAACGGAGCGGTAACTCACGTGATGACGTGCCGGTCGTCACAAAATAGTTCTAGAATCATCCATAAAAAGCTTCAGATACAAAGCTAATATGGAAAAGACGAAAACACAAAGGAAGGTTGTTGAAGAAATAAAGAGAAAGAAGCAACAATAGTCCAGATGTACACCAAAAAAAGAGCAAACAAGGAATAAATGTCTCAAAAGGATATCTAAACAGGAAACAACAATTACAGTAGAAGATAAGCTTCTCTTTTACTAGAATTCGTATACACACATAAAAAAGAGAAAACTAATATAAATGTAGTAGGCAAAGCTCAGTACATTTTTCTTTAGCCTGTTTCCTGATCCTTGTCACGACCCAAATTAGTGGGCCGTGTCGAATTCCTGAGTCCTACCTGTTGAACATCCTTAAGCATGTGTCTAAGATATAAACATGAATAACATACATTAGGGAAACCTATCCAAAAGACATATGTACATATACATGCGAAATAAAATAGGCTAGCCGGCAAGGCTACTATAGACAATATACCCAAAACTGAAGGCCACATACTATCCAACTATAACTATTTACAAACCTCTAATAGAAAATAAAACTATAGAAGGACGGGACTGGGCCACGTCATACCCATATATGTAAACAAGCATATCGTACTAAAATCAAAAGCAGCTGCGGATCAGGTGGAGCATGTCAACTCTCGCTGATCAAGAATCCTAAGAACGGGGACCGCCAGCTTGCCTACTTGCACCTGCGAGCATGAAATGTAGGCCCCGAGAAATAGGGTATCAGTAGAAATAATATAATGAGTATGTAAGGCATGAAAATCACTTCATAAGAGACATAGATGAAACATGGAATAAGGAATTCCGCCTTTAAGTCTAAATAACTTTACAAAACCTGAAATGGTTATAATATCATGCACGTGCGTGTAAATGTCGTGTCATGCATAGGTATAGGTGACATAACATCATCAAGCCTTTCAGGGCATCCCATTATATCATCTCGGTCATTGTGGACAAAATCATCAACATATACCAACTGATCAGGTGGTGGCGCATATATAACGCCGTAACCTTTTCCCGTATTTCATATATATATATATATATATCATTTGGTCATCGGTCAATGTACATGTATAAATGAATGAAATGCATAAAAATATGTTAATAAGATCAATATACCTTTCGGATAAACTTTTTCAAATACGTATTTTTCTAAGACCCATGAACAGAGGATGTAATAATAAGATACATGGGAATTCAAGAACATAGGCACCTCTAATACTTCTATGAATAGAGTCATTTATGGAAGTTGTGCATTTACTCGTTTTGTTTGTATCATATGGATCATGCCGAAAAGAAAGAAGGGATACCCTTAACATACCTGAACCGATTCGCTTAGAATTTGCAATTTACGCTTTACAGAATCAATAACCAACATTATCTAATTTTGGTATGTAACTGTTGTTGATACTCAATTTTTTTTGTATATTTTTATATGTAAAATGCCTTTCAAAATAGCATGTATATGCATATATAAGTATGTCCCAAGGCTTTATTATTTTTCTCAATTTATAAAGATTTTTTAAATCAATTTATTGTCCTGTTTTTGCAAGAAAAACCCAATAATTATCACCAAAATTATTATTTTTGGTGATTCATTTATTGGATTCTTACATTTATACTAAAATATAGCTAACATAATTTTTTGCATATTTGTTTAAATTTATTTAGTATTTGTAATTTTAAATTGCATATAATTGCAATATTAGCCTCTTTTAAGATTTAATTGTATTTATAATTATAAAATTAACTCCAATATTTTTAATTTAATAATTATATATTATTAATCATTTTAGTGCCTTTAATTTACTTCCAGAAATTATTTACTATTTTTTATAAAATAAATAAGAAACAAATGGCTATTTAATTGTTAGCCCATCTGTATTTCAATTTTAGCCAGATTTTGACACCCCAATTAAACCTAATTTTAAATCCAATTACCCAACCCAATTACCTAATCTACCCGACCTACGACCCTTCTAAACAACCCACCCGGATTCCCTATTCAATCCAGACCGTTGATCAAAATGATCAATGACCACCTTTTAATCTTTCCCTTTTTAGTTTCCCCTTACCCCCAAACCCTATTCATTTTGCATCCCCAGCCGCCTTTGAATTCCCCTTCCTCTCAACTCTCTCTCAAAGCTTTTCAAACCCTAGCCGCCTCCCTTCACTTCCACCCTAAAACCACTGGAATCCATGACTTCCAAGGCCATTGAAGTCATATACCTACTTCCTAGAACTCTTACACGCCTGGTTATTGTAGTTTCAAGGCCTGACCATGAAGAAGCTTAGCACATACCTTGTTTTATTCGAGTTCTATGGCCGTCTCCAACCTTGCTCCAGCCAAGTCATTCGAGCCTGATCTCGACTTCTCCGGCTCAGATCAGTGACTTTCCAAGCCTTTCTCACCACCTGGGTTCTTCTGAAACCCTAACCCTTCGAGGTTTTTTCGGTTCTTTTAGATATGTTATGTATCTGTGTTTTCTCTAAGCTTTTAAACATTTTCTCAAAGTTCTTTCAAAACTATACCTTCAGAGCCTTCATCTTTTTTCGATTTAGGGTTTCGTTAAGTTACCCTTTAAAGTTTCTCTGATCTTTAGCATGTTCTACTGTATTTCTCATGTGTGTCTTTTACTGTGTTTCTCATTAGTTCCTTCTACTGTTTCTTATGTGTTTCTTTTACTGTATTTCTTATGGTGTTTCTTCTACTGTATCTCTTATGGTGTTTCTTCTACTATATTTCTTATGTTGTTCTTCTACTGTGTTTCTTCTATTGTGATTCTTATGCATTTCTTGTATTGTGTTTCTTGTGTATTTCTTCTACTGGAAAATGCATGTTAAAAGTCTCAATTTCTTTCTGAGATTTCTAAACTCATTTCGTTAGTATTTTTGCCTTGATTACTTGTCCTTTCATCTCTACACTCGATTGATGGCAAAACCCTAAAATTTGGGGTTTTATTCGAGTATTGAGACTATTCGCTATGTGATTTGCTTGTTCTTCATCTTTGAACTTGTTTGATTTCAAAACCCTAACTTCTTTGGGCCTATTCGAGTTTCTGAAAATTGTTTCATCTACTGCTCGACTGAGTTTCGAAATCTTTGTTTCAACCTTTGTTTCTTTATATACGATTCTGATTTCCTGCTAAACTTTTCTAAGGTCTTTCTACTAGACCCTCTGTATGCTATTTAATACTCTCCCTTTTCTTTGTCACTAAGATGACTACCATGTTCCTATAGTTCACTACTTACTGATTTTTGTGATTGCATGATGCTTTTTCTTTGTCCTAAATTCAGCCTCGCATGCCTAATACTTGTGTACCCTTTATATATGATGAACTTCCCCTCTAAAATGACTTTCAATTCTTGACTAATTTCATACCTCCTTTGTGTGAGTCTGATTGATTCTTTCCTTATTTGCTAATTTCCCTGTTACTTGGTTTGATTCGAAAACCTTCCTTAGCCTTTCTGACTTGGTTTACTTAAGAACCAGTAATTTCGAATCCCTGACTCCTTGATTTACTATGTACTGATTGATTTTATTGGGTATCTTACCTTATTTATTTAACTGTGTATTTTAAAGATTCTTTCCTTAATTAAACTCCTATGTATCTACCCCTAATTGCCTACTTTACACAAGATGCTTACTCAATCTCTTTCCTTAAATGATTTCTGTTCATTACCGTTTAAGTTTGAACTACTTCATTAAAGGAAGTTCTTCTGCTGATTGGTTTTAATTGGTACATGGTTATTTTCTTGCCTATTTTCAAACTATAAAAACCATGTTCTCTCATTAACACAACAGACACGAACACTCTTAGTTTTCTGAACTCACACTCACATTCAAAGCATTCTCTCTTGTTACTTGTGCTGTGGCCTATTTTTCAAGTCCTGCTACTGCTTTTACTGTATTTTTGCTTTCTTGAAACTGGTATGTCCTGATTAAGGTTTTCAGCAATCACAACAATGTGTTTATTTACTACTGTTACTTGCACGTATGCTTACTGCTTATGTATAGTTCAATGTTTACTTTAACATGCTATAATTTCCTTCTGCCTATTCTAAATCTATTATGAATCCCAAAACCCCACTCCCTATGTGTTTATGATATGGTTTGAGGCATGGCAGTACTGCAGATTACTGTCCATGACTCAAACTTGATACCCTGGGATCCTAGCCTCTAATATTGTGTGTTCTGGCAGACTTATAAGCATGCCAGCATCCTCCATTGCTGGGCATGCCTAAAGTTTGCCCTAGCCTAAGCAATAGGCTCTTTGCAATTCCCCTATTCCCCTGAACCCCTTTGTGTATCTGTTTGTAGCTGTTTCCCTCTCCTCTATTCCTTAGAATTCTGTTCTTCACTTACACTCTCTCTTAGACTTTAAGTTTTACCCCCTCTTGTGAGCCTTGCCTTGGGACCCATTGAGCTCCCTCTGAACTTGGACACTTGAGGGCTGGCCCTTCCACACTGCAGCTGTCTCTATCCTGGTAATATAATTTGGGTGTGAGCAATGCCCAGAGTCCCATTGAGGCTCTTAGGGAACTCTGTCACACTCAAATTGAAGAAAGGCTTTGGATCAATTGTCTTTGAGTTGGTCTATCTCATAACTCAGAGAGGAAGCAAGTATCAGGCTTCCTTGGGTTGTATTTTCTTTGTGCTTTTGATGTAATTTATTATCTTGGTTTGTAATAAGTTGTAATGGACACTTGGGGCTGGCTAGTGAAAAAGGGTGGGTAACTATGCACGCAAAGGGTAGAAAATCATGCCTATAGGCTTATTACAATTCTGCATATTCAAATACATATAGAAACCATGTCTATAGATATTCTGAATTCTGCATGTTCAAAAACATATAGAAAATCATGCCTATAGGCTTATTACAATTCTGCATATTCAAATACATATAGAAATCATACCTATAGGTCTATTACCATTCTACATTTTCAAATACATATAGAAACCATGTCTATAGGTATTCTGAATTCCGCATGTTCAAAAACATATAGAAACATGCCTATAGGTCTACTCTAGATTCTGCATATACAACTTCGTATAGAAATTATGCGTATAGGATTGTTCAATTTTGCATATTCAGTTACATCTAGATACCATGTTTATAGGTCTTAAACAAATGCTGCTAGATACCCTGTTTATAGGTCTTAAACAAATTATGCATCTAGATACCATGTTTATAGGTTTAAAACAAGCCTTATGCATTTAGATACTATGTCTATAAGGCTTTTACTTCTTTTTTTTACACCATGTCTACAAAGTTTAAAATCAGCAACGAATAGAAAACATGCCTATAGGAATTTCTAATTGAATCTGATTTGCCTCACTCGACGTTAGATATAAAATCAGTAATAATGGATACTGTCAGTTGCAGAACTTGTAATTAGTTCATTTAAATTCAGCCTCTCTTTAATAATCTGCATCCCTCACTTAATCAAAGTTTAGCAAGCATGCCTATAGGATCTCAGTTAATTCGTTTCGAGTTTTAATGTCCTCTTACCTTCTAAATCCAGTAGATATCATGCCTATAGGACCCCGTCTTAACATTTAGGCAAGCCTTAGGGTAATAACTATAAATTAAATCTGTTCTATATTTACAACCAACAGGCAGGCCTGATTCGGGCTTCCTATATGAGTTATGTAATAAACCAGCCTGCCTCAACTTTTAAACTCTCTCATATTTTGGTATTTAATCATACCTAAACCAGTAAGTGAAAGTCATGCTAATTACGTGCTTTCTGTTCAAGGAGGTGTGATTGAGCCTCCGTTGTTTATATGCTTCCCCTAAAAATGTGCAATATGTGTTTTGTATGTCGCCTTAGATTTTTAACCTTTTGAAACCTCAAATAAGCCCAATATTCCTACCCTTTTAGGATTAGTAGTCCTAAGTGCCTTCGGGACTGATAGGATTGAGACGGGTAATAGCATGCAATAAGTAATCGAGACCATTCCGCGCTTTAATATTTTAACGGAATGGGCGGGGTAGATATGGATATGATAACCATGCGATAATGTCACATGTAGCTCCTCATTAAGGAGTGATTACCGGACATTGTGTGGGGTGATCCATATTTTTTATAAACCTAGGACCCCTTTTCTTTATTCGTTGTTTCTTTTCAGCATTTTAACTCTTTATATAAAAAATTAGCTTTTCTAATTACTCTTTCAATCTTGTCTATTTTCAAACCTTTATGTGTTGAAAACCCCTCTTATTTGTGTCACGATCCAAAATCCACTAAGGGTCATGGTGGGGCCGGACACCGCTGTCAGGCAAGCCAACCAAGAATGCATAATTAAATTCCAGTTTTAGTATTTGCGGAAATCATTTTTATTATACGAAAAAAATATATTAAACAATAAAATTTTTACAAAAATGAACATAAAGTCGATAGAAGACTTAATGCTGAATAATAAAAAAAAAATTCTCCCAAAACCCGGTGTCACAAGTGCATGAGCATCTACAGGTAAGGAACTAAAATACAACATCCATCCGAAAAACAGTGGACAAGAAATGGATACAATACACTGAAAGGGACTGTACTAGCTATGGGTCGCCTCGAATAATGCAAATCACCTAGTCCTAGAATCATCCGCACTGCTATGCCCAGTAGGCCACTAGGATTACATATACCTGTGCAATAAAAAAATGCACAGAAATATAGTATGAGTACGTAAACAACGTGTACTCAATGAGTATCCCGCCTAATCTCGAAGAAGTAGAGACGAGATGGTCAACTTCGACACTTACTAGGGGTCAATTGACAATATGCTAACAATGTGAGGAAATCATGGATTTATATAGCTTCACGAAGCCGGAAAACAGGTAAACACTTTTAACAAATAATCAAGGATTTTCAAGGTTTACTCTTTATTATCTTATCAATTTATATCAAGCCACGAAGGGAAAATTTCACGTTTAAAATTCTCAAGCGACAAATAACATGCGTAAATCACACCGAGGCGACGACCCGATCCAACAGAAAAGTAAATTGTGCACTGCCGAGGGTCGAACGGCACGAACCATATATGCATCTATTACCCACTCGCGAATCTATCCATACGACGCGATCAACATAAAATAAACAATCACCCTGCTCGCGAATCATCCTTGCGACGTAGGTAAATAAACTAAATAATCACCCTGCTCGCGAATCATCCATGCGACACAGGTACACATAAAACACATGCTCAAAATAGCCAATTAAGAATTTATCGGGGAATAATTATCCAAATAAAACCAATTCTCCATTAGCAAATATTTTAACAAATGAAGTTTAATCTTTCTAGAAATTCACTTACTAATTCAATGTGGTTTAAGCAATTCAAGCCATCAAAGGGGTTCATAAATAATCCAAGTATAACATGCTTTTGGGTCCTAACTACCCGAAAAATAGTATAGTAGTAGCTATGCACGGACTCTCATCACCTCGTGCGTACGTAGCCCCCACAAATAGGAGCACATAATCAATCATTTCACCTATGGGGACAATTCCCTCTTACAAGGTTATAAAGGAGACTCACCTCGCTCCGAAGATCCATAACCGGCATTTCACGCCCTTCCAAAGACTTTACTTGATGCATCACGCTCCAAAACTATCCAACGGTTACGCAAATCCATTAATATGTGCTCTATTATTCATTACAATCTAATTTATAGCAATTCCTAACTTCGATCGAAAAGTTAACCAAAACGCCCTCAGGCCTACGTGCCCGGAATCCGAAATTTTTCGAAGATAAAGATTACCCATGACTTTAGGAACTCAAATATATAATTTTTACTAAATTCCATACTCCATATCGTGGTTAAATTCCAAGAATATAATTTGTAGGTTTTCNAAAACCTTCAAATTTCTATCTTTAGCCAAATGGCTCCAAAATGACCTACGGACCTCCGAATTCACTTCCGATCGTGTCCCTAACTCCAGAATCACCATACAGAGCTATTCACAGTCTCAGAATCCCAAACATACATCGATTATACTAAAATGCACTTCAATACAAACTTATGAAATTTCTTCTAAAATGCTAACTTCCACAATAGGCGCCAAAACGCTCCCGGGTTATCCAAAATCCAATCCGGGCATATGCCCAAGTCCGAAATCATCATACGAACCTACTGGAACGTTCAGATCCCGATTCTGAGTTCGTTTACTCACAATTCCAATCCTAGTTCATTCTTTCAACTTTAAGCTTCTGAAATAAGAATTCTCTTTCCAAATCAACTCTAGACTTCCCGAAATTCAATTCCGACCATGTGTACAAGCCATAATACCTGAAATGAAGCTGTTCATAGCCTCAGACTGCTGAATGGAGTGCTAGTACTCAAAACGACCGGTCGGGTCGTTACATTCTCTCCCACTTAAACATACATTCGTCCTCGAACGTGCTGAGAACTTCACTGGAGTGGTCTTAAATCGCTATTTAACTTCTCATGTACCTTCCCGTGCTACCACAACTCAGTTGAGCATATTAGCTCGATTAATTCCGAAGATATTCCCTTTCATTCAAGCAAATAATCCTTAGAGCCCAATTCCAACATCCGGGATTCTCTGTCCGACTTGTTTCCAACATAGGATCACCATATCAATTACTACACGATGTACCTAAACATGACTGCATACCTTAGCTGAATTCACGCCTTGCATCACTTTACTCACCGGGCCCCAATAACATTTTCTAATCAACTTAGTCGAAATCCTACTAATCTGATGCTCCCATTGCACCCCATGACATACACATGTCTTACTCTAACCTTTACAATGCCGCCACAACGGAAGAGATGCACGAAAATTCATAAACAACTGCCGAGTCAACCAATCATTGAGTCTATACTTATGACAAGAAGAATTACTATATTCTGAACCAAATAATGATCCTTGCTCTTTAATATATTCCATACATTCAGATTGCACTGATCCTGAATCCAATGATCTCGTCTCACCCAGTACGAACTGTTCAGGCAATAAGCCACCCCGACATGACCAAAAGTCCCATATGATGCTACAATGTACCAATAGGCTACCAATTCGAACGCGATACAAAAGGAAAACAAACACTGGAAGGAATTACCTAACTCACGCACTAATACAGACTTTCCTTAGAAAATAGGAAGCAAGGCATGCAAAAATAGCAGATAGAAAACTATACTCAACATCACACTGTTGCGGCGTGCAACCCGATCCACACATAGATCTCACATAAAGAGATGCACATCGAGCCAAATTTGCTCATTACAACAAAATATCGAATATCGGTCATAAGCATGCTAACTGCATTCACATCCCTGAGGGAACATATAGCACCATAAGCTACAAAACTCAAGCACAACTGAGGTGCGATACACAATCTGAATCTAAAGAGCCATCTTGCTCATAATACATCATTTCTGCGCGGGTCCTCAACACATAAGTAATTCCTCAAGCCGTCTCACAACTCACACGGCGCAATGCATCACTACATGATATATCTGGCAACGAAATAACACTCTGACTACTCCATAAGGAGTGCAACTGAAATGAACACAACTGGCCCGACATAGAGCCCAAATTCATATTTAAACCCATCCACCGACCTCAAGTCGATCCTGATCATATCAAACTAAGCCAATAGCTTTTCAAAGGTCCATACTAATTTCTCTCTTCTCATAACACAAAGGACAACTATCATAACCGGAGTACTCATCCACAGTCCACAACTCAGTAACGGAGTGCCCTCCAGGCATATATCCTCAACTTATCGATATCATCACAAATCTTCATACTTGGTTTAATTTCTTCAATCAATCAAGTGACTACATACCACACTTATACGATCTTCCTGTGGGACTCACTCCCACAACCTTCCAAAACACTAAACAGGTCCACACATCCAAACCACCGGCCATACTAACGCTGAAAAGCGATAACCAGGATGCAAAGCCTTTTTCACAAAACACCGATCTCAGGTGACGCTGAAGACATTACCAACTTGCTTTAATCATCAAAACTCCTTTCCTGCTCATCCGAGCTCGCGACATCCTTGTCAACATCGAGTTGTAACTTTGGTTTTTCACTTCAACTCCCATACTAGTCACTGCACCCAACATGCCAATATACGATAGAACATGACCCTTATCATAATCCAAAACTGCTATTAGGTCAACACTTCATCACATAAAAGCTTTTCACTGAACTCACTTCAGGAGAAACATAGCAACACATAGGTAAATTCTTATAACCGTGGAAATACACAAATCTCTAAGTAGTGGTCTAAGGCACCATAGCCTTTCCGGAATCCACTTCCACATAACAAGCCATAACAATAGAATACTTCTGAATAACATCAATTACGGCAGCTAACAAGCCTGATACGTACCGTCACAATCACTTACATAACTTGATCACGCTGAAGGAAGCTGATCACTAACACTAATATGCCAATTTCAACTATGGCCAATCAATCTACCTTTTTCCAATTTATCCTGGATTGCCTTAGAGATTATACTAACTCCATCTAACACATAACATACTCCATCTGCACTCATCTCGAGTGGCCTTGAATCACGAGACGATGCTGTCTTAAATCCCATGAACCATTTCGTACCTCCCAATCGCCACATCATAAGTCAAAACATCATAGAACATTCTGTGCCTCTTCTCATAGACTGCCACCAAGCTTGGTTCTTAACCGTACCTATAGGCTCGAAACCATTAGGCGCCACACTTGACCTCTTCGAATCCACTAGGGCCGTTGCTGAGAGCCACCCGCTCTGACTTGGCCCCAAATATAATCAACTCCATGAGTCTTCCATCACATGAATACCCTTTTGGCGAAGAACCCGCCGATTCACTTCCCTGGGAACCCGCATCTATACAAGGCAAAATCCTGAATCTTTCCCCAAGTATGAACATGGGCCAATAAGGCCAACGATAGCCCACCTTTAATACTTCCTTTGCTTAAATTACCACTTATGATCCTTTCCGTAGCTAAAATAGCCCATTGATATGCTAATAGCCAAAAATCTCGCAAGTAGTTAACCATGCAACCCAATCATAAGCGGGGGGACTCTCCCACTTAGCATGAAGCCATCATATCACGAATCTGGAATTCACCCGTCCTCTTTATCTCTTATTGACATAACCTCGTACAATCAACCGCCAAAGTTCTCGAAATCTTTCTGTAAAACCCTTCTTATATTCTGATTCATCAAACATATTTGCACAACTGATTTCTTTGTTATATAACCGATAGGATTCTTTGCAGAAGCCTCACCAACCACGCGACCGCTAACCTACTAACTTGGGTAACCCACCTATAAAAGCTCTCCCCGGCCTCTTCCAATGCCGCTGCACGGTGAACAATTACTTCGACATCAATAACCCATTCTGAGTCTGAGCTCACTCCCCAACTGCACAGGTCCATTTACTCCCCGTGGACATCATTTAAATGCGCGACAACATCCTTCCAATTCAAAGTTATGCTGCATCCTTCTTCACTTAAGCGGCTCCTTTCCGTTATATTAAATCTCCTGCCGCATGATAGCCCATACTTCTAAGTTCTAATTAATTCCGCAGGCTTCAATCGCCAGCCATAAAACCCCAAATCATTCCAAACTCTCCTTAAGGTAGGTGGTCATCTCACTACAAAGCACATATGCGACTCCACCGGTCTTCCACTTTGGCGGAACTCATTCCCTTAATTGATTACTCGGCCTTTGGCCTCTTATACTCGGCCTTCCGAAAACTTTAGCCACCGCTTGACACTCTCTACATGTTCTTCCTCATACTTTGCTGCTCACTTGCTATCTTAAACAAAATCTACCTTCGTGGCACCTGAACCCACAATTGTTGCTAACTTAAACCTTTTTGAAGGTCATCTTTATCGAACCGTCAACATTAGAAATACTGATTCAATCTTGAACTACCGCACCCTGCGATATCTGACAGTTGTGTCTCCAATTCTATCTCACAATATCTTGCCCCAATGGCGAATTATAGAAGGTCATAACACCGACAAACTTAGCACGTTCAATTAGGACAACGACATCCCATCATAGAAGAAAACTCTACAACGCTTGCAAATACCAAGTCTCATTACTTTCACCAGCCCACATCTGACCATCCTTAGTTCGCTTGTCTTTCCCCTCCTGGGAATAAAATACTGAATCTCTTGATTATGCACTAAGTAAACCCCCTTCAAGTCATTCACTGCCCCGACACGTGGGCAAAACATCCTACCATCATATCACTACTGCTCAACATTCGTTCATAAGCATCATGGCAACGTGTGCCTAACCTCAGAGCTCTCAAAAGTACCATTACTGAGCTGAAACATTAGAATATCCTTCCATGAGTTGACGATAATAATCCAGTCAACTACACCGGGAGAAACATCCCGTGTCACATTTGTAGTACCATTACAGTTCTTCAATTCTCGATTTATAACAGGCGCTTCGCGTTGCATAAGATTGAGTAGGAAGAAACAAAGGCATAAGCCTCACAGGAATCAAATTGCACGATAAGGAATCAAGAAGGGAAATACTTCGAACAGTCCTACAGCCTCCCGAGGATAAGTACAGACGTCTCCGTACCGATCCGCGAGACTCTACTAGACTTGCTCATGACTCGTGAGACCCTAGGAACCTAGTGCTTTGACACCAAGTTGTCACGACCCAAAATCCAATAAGGGTCGTGGTGGCGCCGGACACCGTTGTCAGGCAAGCCAACCAAGAATGCATAATTAAAATTCCAGTTTTAGTATTTGCGAAAATAGTTTTTCTTATACGAAAAAACTATTAAACAATAAAATTTTTACAAAAATGAACATAAAGTTGATAGAAGACTTAATACTGAATAATCCAAAAAAAATCCTCCCAGAATCCGGTGTCACAAGTGCATGAGCATCTACAGGTAAGGAAATAAAATACAACATCCGTCTAAAATACAGTGAACAAGAAATGGATACAATACACTGAAAGGGACTGTACTAGCTACGGGTTGCCTCGAATAATGCAATTCACCTAGTCCCAGAATCATCCACGCTGCTACGCCCAGTAGGCCACTAGGATTACATATACCTATGCAACAAAAAAATGCACAGAAGTGTAGTATGAGTACGTAAACAACGTGTACTCAATGAGTATCCCACCTAATCTCGAAGAAGTAGAGACGAGATGGTCAACTTCGACACTTACTAGGGGTAAATTGACAATATACTAACAATGTGAGGAAATCATGGATTTATATAGCTTCACAAAGCTGGAAAACAAGTAAACACCTTCAACAAATAATCAAGGATTTTCAAGGTTTACTCTTTATTATCTTATCAATTTATATCAAGCCACGAAGGGCAAATTTCACGTTTAAAATTCTCAAGCGACAAATAACATGCGCAAATCACACCGAGGCGACGACCCGATCCAACAGAAAAGTAAACTGTGCACTGCCGAGGGTCGAACGGCACGAACCATAGATGCATCTATTACCCCGCTCGCAAATCTATCCATGTGACGCGGTCAACATAAAATAAACAATCACCCTGCTCGTGAATCATCCTTGCGATGTAGGTACGCATAAACTAAACAATCACCCTGCTCGCGAATCATCCATGCGACGCAGGTACACATAAAACACATGCTCAAAATAGCCAATTAAGAATTTATCGGGGAATAATTATCCAAATAAAACCAATTCTCCATTAGCAAATATTTTAACAAATGAAGTTTAATCCTTCTATAAATTCACTTACTAATTCAATGTGGTTTAAGCAATTCAAGCCATTAAAGGGATTCATAAATAATCCAAGTATAACATGCTTTTGGGTCCTAACTATCCGGACAATAGTATAGTAGTAGCTATGCACGGACTCTCATCACCTCGTGCATACGTAGCCCCCACAAATAGGAGCACATAATCAATCATTTCACCTATGGGGACAATTCCCTCTTACAATGTTAGAAAGGAGACTCATCTCGCTCCGAAGATCCATAACCGGCATTCCACTCCCTTCCGAAGACTCTACTTGATGCACCACGCTCCAAAACTATCCAACGGTTATGCAAATCCATTAATATATGCTCAATTATTCATTACAATCTAATTTATAGCAATTCCTAACTTCGATCGAAAAGTTAACCAAAACACCCTCTGGCCCACGTGCCCGGAATCCAAAAATTTTCAAAGATAAAGATTACCCATGACCTTAGGAACTCAAATATATAATTTTTACTAAATTCCATACTCCATATCGTGGTTAAATTCCAAGAATATAATTTATAGGTTTTCCCCTCAAAACCCCAAGTTTTTCTACACAATTCATGCTTAAATCCACACATAATTGATGTATTTAACTCATAATAGGTGGGGATATCTTACCTTGTCGTTGATGACGAAAATCCTCTCTTGAAGCTCCCCCAAAAATCGCCCAAGCCAAGAAAATGTGTGAAGAAATGGCAAAAATCCCGATTTTAAACAATCATTCTGCCCCAGCATTTTTTGCACATGCGGTCCAACGACCGCTTTTGCGGTTCCGCAGGTGCGGTTACAATGCTGCATCTGCGGTCTCCCCTTGGCCTCCCCCTTTTCGCTTCTGCAACAGCACCTCCGCAGATGCGGTCCCGCTTCTGCGGAACATTGACCGCATCTGCAGTCCGCTCCAGCTGCCCCTCATTCCGTATCTGCGACCACTCTACCGCAGGTGCGGTCCCGTATCTACGGAAACATGACCACATTTGCTTCTGCGGGGCCGCTTCTGCGGCTAGCCCACCGTATAAGCAAAAATACCAGCAACCAGATCCTTCAGCCCTCTTCCAAATTCCAAATTCGATTCGTTAACCATCCGGAATCCAGCCAAGGCCCCCGGGACCCCAACCAAACATACCAACCAATCCCAAAACACATTACGGACCCGCTCGAGGCTTCAAATCGCATCGAACAACACTAAAATCATGAATCGACTTCCAATCCAAACTTAATGAACTTCAAAATTTCAAACTTCTATTTCCGTTGTTTAAACCCATCAAATCATGTCCTATTGACCTCAAATTTTGCGCACAAGTCATATTTGACATTACGGACCTAATCCAACTTCCGGAATCGGATTCCGACCTCGATATCAAAAAGTCCACCTACGGTCAAACTTCTCAAAACCCTTCAAATTTCTATCTTTAGCCAAATGACTCCAAAATGACCTACGGACCTCCGAATTCACTTCCGATCGCGCCCCCAACTCCAGAATCACCATACGGAGCTATTCACATTCTCGGAATCCCAAACGGACATCGATAATACTGACATACACTTCAATCCAAACTTATAAAATTTCTTCTAAAATGCTAACATCCACAATAGGCGCCAAAACGCTCCCCGGTTATCCAAACCCAATCCGGCAATACGCCCAAGTCCGAAATCATCATACAAACCTGCTGAAACCTTCAGATCCCAATTCTGAGGTCGTTTACTCAAAATTACAATCCTAGTTCATTCTTTCAACTTTAAACTTCCTAAATAAGAATTCTCTTTCCAAATCAACTCTAGACTTCCCGAAATTCAATTCCGACCACACATACAAGCCATAATACCTGAAATAAAGCTGTTCAAAGCCTCAGACTGCTGAACGGAGTGCTAGTACTCAAAACGACCGGTCCAGTCGTTACAATTTGAACCTTATTTGCTTGTATGTTGATTGTATCCAAATTCGCAATAATTGTCTGACCGAGAACCATACTAGTGGATTCTGAGGGGTGCCTAATACCTTCCCCTTAGAATAATTTCAAGCCCTTACCCAATCTCTGGTTATTCAAATCGAACTCTTCTGGTGTCCTAATGCACCCTAATCATTAGGTGGCGACTCTTCAAATGCAAACCAGTTCCCAAAAGGAATGATGTGTCCCTCAAATATCATAAACCCGATTTTGCGAGAAAAAAAGGGGCGCGACAACCGTTATACTCTTTGAAGAACTCACGACCAACCACTATAAGAGATTCCACTTGATTTGTAATGTACACATGAATTCATTTATGGAGAACTCACATTCTTAAGACTTAAATGGGCTCTCTTTCCTTAGATGAATATGTGACTAATGACTCATCTTCCTAAGACTTAAAATGGATCTCTTTCCTTAAATGAATATCGTGACTCACGTTACAAGACTTGCCCACATATCTTAATCTTGCCACCTATATGAATGACTTAAGAGTCATACATGGGGATGTGGGGTGGTTCCACGTGGGGGGAGGGTTAGTCTTATTGATACGAAATCGTATTGAAAACACAGATAATGCAAAAATGCACGAAATCAAAAAGATAGAAAATTAGGGTTTAAAATAGAGAAATACAAGAACCTAACTATGGACTAGTTAGACCCCTTGAATTTTTTATGATAAACACTAATCGAGAAAGAACACTAATAAGAAACACGGATTAAGCTAAGTAAAGAATGCAACCCAAAGCCCCTAAAAGATATATCAACTAGAATAATGAATTAACATTCATAAAGATAATCCAAGAGTATGAACATGAACTCACACATGAAAAACCTAACATATATAATCTAAAACATGGTAAATAAAGAGAAATAAAAGATACCCTAAACCTCTCAAAGTTTGGTCTTTGTTTATTTTTCACTTCTTCCTCTATAAAAGTAGACAAAGCTTTTCTCACCAATATATCGTCATTCCTCCTATATTCTCCATTAGAAAATTGCTGTATGTCGTCAACTCATTCAAGGTGGTCTCATGATCATGGTGAAAAAGTGGGTTTAATCATTCGAGGCTCTTGAGGTGGTATGGGTTGTGAAGAAGGGAGATTGTCCCTCCTTGGTGGTGCTTGAGGCATATGTTTTAGAGGTAGAGTTAATGGTGGTCTAGATTGTGGTGAAGGTTGATAAGGTTGTAGTTGATGTACTTATGGTGGTTGAAGTGTGGCTGGGCGTTGTAGTTTGTGTTGGTACTGGGATGGTGGATAAGTGTAACAAGCATTGTAACAAGCATCAAAACACACAAGTTGGCTTGGCATAGTGGAAACATCATAATCTCCCCTTGGACTAGAAGAATGACTTGTGAATTAATTTGCACTGCAAACTCCATATCTAGTATCTTGCCTTGCCACCAATTTATCCTCAAAGTATTTAGGAATGAAGGAATGGCCCTTCCACTTAGATCAACCACATACCTATTCCACTTTACATAAATTGATAGATTATGATCAAGAAACGAAGGTTTTCCCAATCGTACATGGCAATAATTCATAGGGTATACATTACACCAAACCACATCTAAAGTCTCATTTGGTTATAGTAACCATCACACCTCTATCAACCAACTCACCCCAAAATTTATAATGCGATTCCCTTGGAATACAACTCAATCCCAACCATTCAACAAATGAAGAAGCTATAAAGTTGGTCCTATAGTAAGTACTTATAGCAACCAAACAACCTTCATAGCCTCCTACAATCGCTAGATAATGCCTCAAATTTATCTTTCTCCCACTTTCATCATAAAAGATTTCAACACTTGGAGAAGCACAATTAGTTTCATAAGAAGAAGTGCCATAACCATCCATACCTCCCTTATGACTCCTTTGTACCTATAAAAGAAAACTTATATCAAGAAAGTTGGTTAGTCAAAAATGGGACCTCACATTCACTCCCTTAGTGTTTCACACAATATATATCACTCAACACTCATGTTTACACTCAAAGGTCAAAGGCTTTTGTGACCTCGCACAATTGAACTCACCACTCTAGCCTTTTTCCACACAAGGGTATCTAAAAGTTCTCTTCATAACCAACGTTCTCAAATCAATCCTAGTAGGCAATCAAGTATCGATTCGTAATGGAATTTATGCGACACCAATGAAATCCAACTAAAAGCTATTGGACTTGATCCAAACAATTCACAATGAAATTAAAAGAGAAAAACACGAAAGAAATGGCACGAAATAAAATAAAGCACACATAGAAACTAGAAATTAACTCAATATGAACTAATATCAAGTTAATCTAGTTAAGAATTTAGTTTATTACAAATTGAGAAGAAAGAAAAGAAAAGAAACTACAAAACTAGACACTTTTCCAAATTTTGGTCATATTTTAAAAACGGGCTATTTTTGTAAAACATGTCAGATTTGCAAATCTAGACAAATTGATCATTAGGTTGCAGGCTGTTGGAATTCTTCTGAGCAACCAGTTGTGTAGAAACTAGACCTACACACCCAACTGAAGCCAATTTCCCCAAAATTTCAATCTCACAAAATTGTCCTCGGGTTGTTTCAAACCAAGCAGTAGCTGACCAAAGTTCAGCAGTGAAACACCCTCTAAATTCAGCCTAAGACTGCAGCAAATCCTTCTGCTAACTGGTTTTCAAACTTCACAACTACTGCATATTTTCAAAGTTCAAATTATGTAGATTTTCAGCAGATAACTCTTGGTCAAGAATGAAGTTAACCACCTCCAAAGATGTACAAAAATTGGTGCAAAGAAGTGTTAAGAAACAGTTACACAACTTCAGGTTTCCAAAGGCTGTTTTACACCAATTTAGGCTGCAGAAATTAACCTTCAAAATACTTCTACAACTAAGTAAAATTGCAGCTCAAAACCTTTCCTAACTGTGCACATTCTGGATAGAATGCCTAAACTGAGCAAACTTTAATAGTACATATATTGTCCCAAAACTGAAGCAGGTTCACTCTCAATCTTCTACCTTGCAGTCGGTGTAACTGATAGTTGAAACACTGCAGTGACTGCAACTAACTGATGCAACAGTTACAACTCAAACAATACAGAGTTGTAGCTAGAAAAGGCAGAAACAACATCCTAACAATGTGAAAACATTGGAGAATTTTGATCAGGGATGCAACTAAAACAGGTTACTTCAGTTAAACCAATTTCCAACCAGTCTTGAAGATGAACATTGTAGTACAGGGAGAACCAAACTATGGCAGAAGCACCAAGTTTCGAACTCATCTGATGATTTTCAACCCCCACAATATAAGGTAAAAGTTTTCATTTCTGTTGCTGATTCTGGACTGTTCTTCACAACTGAACTGAGCAGAATTAGTAGTTTCTGGTGTCCCAAAGAGCGTGTAGGTTATGCAACAGCTTCTGGAACTCAATTCGAGAAATTTGAAACTGTTATTCAGAGTTTGTCGAGCTTCAACCACAGAGACTTCGGTTCTCGATCAAATCCCCACAAAACAAACTCAAATAAGGATTACACCTTCCCAACAGCAGTACCAACAAATCCCAACAGCTAATTTGATTCAATTTCACGAAATCAATGGAACCCAGGTCATCGTTGTCTTCGAAGAATTGAGTTCAGAAATTCCGAACGAAACCCTATCGAATCAGTTCTCAATCAACACCAATAGGTAGCTTCATCTTTAAATAGTTTAAAAATCAAACCCCAGTGATTCAATTTATTCCATCATAACCGAATTCACTAGACCTAAGTTCTTCGGCTCCGATTCCAAAATTTTCAACCAACACCCTAGATATTCAGCTCCAAATTAACTCAATCTTCTAATTCGAGTCCACAAGTTTTCGATAAATTTAAGCAACAAACATTCAAATTCGAGCCCTAATTTATGTGAGCACGTGATTTTTACCCTATATATATGAGTTATTCCCATAAAATTTAAATAAATAATTTTTTCTTATTTTTTTACAATTTGTGTGAATTTTGTGTTGATTGTTTGCATGTTAAATCAAATAAAAAAAATATAAAAATATTCATTTGTATTTAGGAAATTAATTTCACATTTAGTAGGTATTAATTCATGTTAACAATTTAAAGAAAAAATCAAAATAATATTTTTGTGCTTTAATTGAAAATTGCCATAAATAAAAGATTAATTAGTTTAACAATTTTAATAAAATTAAAACTAAATACAAAATAGGAAAATATAGAAAATACAAAAGAAAACTAAAATACAATAAAATACAAAATCAGAAAAAATATATAAAAATACAAGAATGAAAATAATAAAAATACAAGAATAAAAAGGAAGGTGAAAATATAAGAATAGACAAAGGAAAAATAGTTTGGGCAAAAAATTACCCCAGGCCCAAATACCCCTTATACCCATCAGCGACCCAGGCCCAAGAGATATCCACCCGGTCCAGCCTTAACAAAATGAAACGACGTCGTTTTGACGTCGTTAAATCCTGACCTTCAATTTACTCTGATCCGACGGCCAGTAGAAGTTACTTCATTTTAAATGAATAAAATGTTACAAACAAAACAAAAAAAAATTAAACCCTAAAATGAATCCCTTATTCCCCTGTTCCTTGTATACCCTCCCAACCCTGTAATATCGCCGCCACCCCAAACCTTCCAAAATTCACACCATAGACTCGCTTTGCCCTCCTCATGCCAAATACCCAAGTTATATTTTCCAAACCCCATCAGAATTTCTCGAATATTAGTTCCAAAGTTTTCGATCAAAGAAATCCCCAATTAATCCTCAAGAATTCCAATTTTCGGCTCAAAAGCGATCGGAATAGGTGTGTTAAAAGAAAGCCCTAAAGATAAGTTCCTTTTTAAATTTTATTTTATTTTTTTTGAATTAGTTTCTTTTTTCTACATGAGTCCGTATGGTTATTATTAGTAAATAAGTTTACTTCTCAATTTCTGTTAAATAAATTGATATTGATTTCTGTTGATTAATTTTTGTTTACTCATAGATAAATGATATTAGTATAAGTGAATTAGATTTTATCATAGTAAAATTTCATTGATAATTTGGTTGCAAAATTACTTCAGTTTTTAATTAGTAAACGATTCTTCAAGTTCTAAGCATGACTTTCAGTTTTAAAATTTTAACTTTTGTTCTGATTAATTCTGATTTAAATAGTAGTTTGTGGCAGATTTGTTTAGTTCAAGTGTAGAATAATTATTGGATAATTTTTAGTTAATTAGTGTTAATTTTAGTTTTAATATTTTCTTACTTTAGTTTAATTAGTCTGGTAATTAGTATTAGGGATTGGTTATAGCTGTTTTAAGGATAATTAATC